>VXBW01002690.1:739791-883732 GCA_013400375.1 Thinocorus orbignyianus | reverse complement strand
AGTTGCAGAGAAATGTTGGTTTTTTTCCCCCAAAACTTGTGGTGCCGGTTGAGAACTGTGTGAGACCGCGCTTGGAGCCCAGGTTGTTCATCCCGCTGGGTTATACACTTCGAATACCTTCCCTCAGTCCTGATTAGCCCCTTTGAAGATTTCACTGACTTTGTTTTAATGACTATGCTGCAGACATGAGGAAATTCTTAACAGACAGATACAGGTATCTGGTCATAGCCTGCAGTTTAGGTCAGTATAAAAAGTTGCATAAAGTGCTGCTTGTTTCAGCAGAGACAGAACATGAGAAGTCTAAGGAATTCTAGCCACCTTCTCAAAGCTTTTTTTTTTTTCTTTTTTTCTCTTTTTTTTTTTTCTTTTCCTGTCTTACCCAATTTCACCTTTCCTTGTCACAGTAAATCTGACCTCTCCCTGTTGCCTCCAGGCTTGTCTGTACAAGCTGGGCCCTTATACCAAGGGTATGTGCTAGGGCACGTTGGTCCTTTAGTTGTGTTGTGATGACACAACAGGGTAGAAAACTTCTTTTTTACATTTTTCTCTTCTATGTGAGAATGAGAGATTTTTGAAAATTTTGAGCAGTGTTGTGTTGCGAGGCACCATGGTCTCCCCAAAGCACAGAGCTCTTATCCATGGCCAGCCTGGCTCCCACACACAGCAAAGCTGAGCCCGAGCCTTGAAAGATGATGGACCAGCTATGCAAGTTTCCAGCTCTGGTTTCAAAGTGTTTTGTCCAATTCAGTGATTGTTTCCAAATGGCTGCGATCAGGGAAAGCTGAGCCCTGAGACTGAATTTTGACTTCAGCAAAACTTACTTGTAACTTTCAAAGGGGCAGAGAGTGTGGATTTTAATTTTCAAGAGCAGGAGGAAAGCTGAAACGGAGCTTCCCTGAAGATTGACCTCCTGTTTATTCGCTGGGGTGTGATAGCATCTAGAAAATCAACATAAACCTTTAGCTGAGGGCTTTTTCCTCGTGGCTCTGCTTGTCTCCTTTTTTGGATGAGATAGCAATGAATGTGGAAGGGCAGGCTCTATGGTATCTTCCTTTGCCTGTTGGTTTGTGCTATATACGCATGCAGCCCTGACAGAGCTCGCTTGAGGCTTCTCAGCAGTGTTGGCAAAATCAAACTCTGTACTTGTGCAATGAAGGGCCTGCCAAGAGAGGGACACATCTGAGCTGAAGCAGAAAGCCTTGGAGGCCTGCTAGAGGCGTCTGGGAGGAGTAAGGGCTTCTGCCAAAGAAGACTGAGTTGTACTTACCTTGCCAGCAAATAAAGCACCAGCCCAGCCTTCTAGGGCTGTGGTGTTAGCAAAGAAATCATGTGAAAACTACAAGAGAAGCCTCTGCTCTTTCTAGATGTGGCCTCATGCAGTGATAGTTCTATTGTTTTGGGAGGTGCACTGAAACACTGATAAGTCAACCACAATGAAGGAAGGAGGGCGTAGAGGATGCATGGAGGAAATGTATTTGAAGATGTAACTTATTTCCTCCCCAAAGCCTTGCTGAGAAATATATCAAAGTAAGCCTGTCCTATAATAAATGCATGGGAAGAGTTTAACAAGCTGTTTGAATCCATAAAGATATGGGTGACATTAGTGAAAGTGACTTGCATTTGCCTATGACTCCTGAGTGAGTGCTAGGAAGTCCTGTCTAGAGCTGATGTTTTACCCTTTGAAAAATGACCATTTGGTGTGTTATGTCGCCCTGCAGGTAAAAGGACACAGGAGAGAAGATGGACTGGGGAAGTCTGCAGGCTGTTTTAGGAGGCGTAAATAAGCACTCCACCAGCATCGGGAAGATATGGCTCACGGTCCTGTTCATCTTCCGTATCATGATCCTGGTTGTGGCTGCAGAGAGAGTCTGGGGAGATGAACAGCAAGATTTTGTCTGCAACACACTTCAGCCTGGGTGCAAGAATGTTTGCTATGATCACTTTTTCCCCATCTCCCACATCAGACTCTGGGCCCTGCAGCTGATCTTTGTTTCCACGCCTGCCCTGCTGGTGGCCATGCATGTAGCTTACACCAGGCATGAGAAGAAAAGGCGATTCAGAAATGGTGAGAAAATCAATATTGAAGAGCTGAAAAACGAAAAGATTCACATTCGAGGTCCCCTGTGGTGGACATACACCAGCAGCATCTTCTTCAGGATCATCTTTGAAGCAGTCTTCATGTATGTGTTCTATTACATGTACGATGGGTACCAGATGCCTCGCCTGGTGAAGTGCAACGCCTGGCCTTGCCCCAACACAGTGGATTGTTTTGTTTCCCGGCCCACTGAGAAAACCACATTTACTATTTTCATGCTTGCAGTGTCTGGGATCTGCATAATGTTGAATCTGGCTGAGTTGTGTTACCTAGTGATAAAAATTTGCATGAAAGAACCCAGGAAAACAACAGCTTTAAAATAATTCTCCAGTTTCAGGATTTCCTAGCTCCTCATTTCCCTCAAACTTTGTGTCAGAAAACAATCAACAATATTTTCACACTTGAGGAAAAGGATAAAAATAAAAGTTCATTCATTATAGCCTCCCTGGGAAGCTGCCACTGAGGGCAGGTTTTAAAGATCATGAGCTAATTCTGTATTCCTGCATCCACAAATAGAGAAAGCAGCCTTCTGGCAGCAGCTTTTCCAAATATGCCTACTGCTGGGATCCTGTTGTTGGGACAGAGTCACTTTTCAAAAAAAGTGGGAGTGGAAAGGCTGAGAGAAGGCTCTAGTGCCCACAGGGGAGCCAGAAGGGACAAACACACTGTGTCATCTTCAGAGGCCAGACAATAACGAAGGGTTTTGGAGGGAATTTAGGGATTGTGAAATGGAAGAAGACAGGGAGGTGATTGTGTTTGTAGTAGGTGTCCTATTCTCTCTCAAGCATTTTGGAGCAAGGAAAGCACCTAGGAACAGAGGTACTTTATGGCAATACATGCCATCAGCTTTGCTGGTCACCAGCAATGTTTTTTATCTTTTTATCTCCTCACCTGCACCTCCTACAGGGTTGGGGGTGGTCAGTCTCAATGGCTTGTGAAGGTCAGTGCTGCCTCCCTCCACTCACAGGGGTTGCAGCAGTGGGAGGAATGAAGTTTGTTTTTTCATTCTCTTGGTCAGGTGAAAAAAAACAACCATTGTCACCTCTGTGAAGGTGGGGTCCATGCAACTGTTTTCTTCCTTCTCTTTTTGTCCCCCAACACTTTGTGAAGAATCTCAGTATAGTAAGTTTTATTTGATGAAAAGACTTCTTACCACTGGACTGTGCCTCCTTCAGCTGTGTACCTTTAAAAGTTGTTGTTTTTTTAGTAAATGCCAAAAAAAATTTGCCTTGTTTCATTCTGTATGTTATCCAAAAGAAGTGCTTAAGCACCTGCAGCATGATACACAGTAGACTGCACCTACCAGTGCTCCTTCCATCAGTCTCTTTTTGCTATCCAACCTGCATAACATTTCTTTATAAAACCTACTCCCTATCTGAGGTACCTTTCAAGTAAGTCCCTCAAGCCACTCCCAGTCTCTCTGACATGACTGCAAGACTGAATCATGCTTCCTTTTCTTACAGTAGGTCCAGCAAGAATTACAGACAGCCTGCAGAGCTAAAATAGCAAAGGGACCCAATCAGAAATTAGGAGGAACTCAATTTTTTTCTTGAAGTTTACATTGCTGGGCTGTGAATTGTATATTACTAACTTGAAGAATTATGTGAGTCAGTCTGGTCTTGTCTCTCCAAAGTAGTCTCAAAACATGTTTTATGCCTGTCATAGGCAACTACACCAGCACATATAGCAGCAGTTTATAGAAAACTGGCTATTTCTTCTCCTTAGCTTTAATATCTGGCTTTCCCCAAAATGAATGAGTGCCATCTCAGCTTCTCTATTTGCATCTGTCTCTTACTGTACATTGAGCTGTTTTAACTAAGACCAATGACCCCTCACTGTGCACTGGAAGTGGAGCATGAGCAGGCTTCCATTGCTTGTGAGCTATACCCAGTGTTACAACTTGACTGCAGATGGAAATCTGTCATCGAAGAGGGGAGCAAGAAAAACATAAAACCACCATCCTCAGAAGCATGAACAAAAAGATGGGAATTCATTAATAATGAACTGAACTGGAAACTTGGACTGCGAAAACATCTTTAATCCAACTGTAAAGACAAATCTTGGCACATATCAGATTCGTGCTTGGTAAAGTTCCTGCATTGTTCTGTGTACAAGTACAAAGAGAACAAACTATCTACACTCCCAGTGCTCTAGTATTGCATGTCTTTTGTAACAGCAGGATTTTTATTTTTTTCTGAAGTTATAATTAAAGCACTCTTGTGGTGTCTGTTTTCCGCATTACTTGTACACCCTGTTTATTACTTAATGCGTCTAATGAAAATCTGTTTACCATAATGGGTAATGTATGCACCAACACTACGTACAATAGCCAAGGGCCACTGTAAGGATTTTAGTCTTCTGCTGCAGGTTGGTTTTTCAATTGGTTATATTGCCTGTTGTCCAGCATAAGCTGGGAGTGGAAGGTCACATTTGTGACCCCCTACTAGAAATCAAACGTGCTGCCTAAATCAGCCTTGTAGTAGCAGGATTGGAGCTGGAAAAGGCTGCTGATAAAGAACTTAATCAGCTCCACAGGGAAGAGGGTTTGTTTTCCTCAGACTGCCTTTAAGTTGAAATGGAGCTTGGAATGAGACACACCAAATCCGTAACACTAACACAATGAGGTTCTCTTCAATTAGCAGTTTGGCAACCAGGTTGTCACATGGGGAAAAAAGAAGTGGGGAAAGTGTTTGAAGTGGCTTTGATCCGGAACTACAGCATCAGGTCTCAATAGCTCTACCAGGACATATTCACTGTCTGAGATTTCTGTGTATATTAAATTTGATTAAACAGCTGCTTTGTAAACAAAAAATGTTCAGATTCTTCACAGGAATATAGGAATTGCACCTATTTCTACATGTGCTACATTGCATGGGTGGCATCCTACAAATGGGTTTCGTACAGATTAAAATACAATGCTGTGTTGGAATTGTGTGTGTTCTTTCCTGAAATACACTAGAAATGTCTGCATTTTTGGCACTTGGTTCCTAGACTCCTGTCAGAATGAAGGATGTCAGAATGAGCATTGGAAATCAAAGCAGCAAATCTGAAGTCACGACTGGAAAAGAAGCAGATTCCTCACTGTCCAGTGTCCAGTGTAGCCAGGATATAAAACATTGAATAATGTAGTATCAGAACTGGTACTGTGTAGGAATGGGACTTGCTAGAATTATACTAAGATTGAAATCACAAGGAGAAAATCGCCATTGACTTCATCAAACTAAACTTCCATCCAAACCCATGAAAGTAAAGCTACAAACATGTTTGTCAGAAAGGGGGAGGGCAGGGGGAAAAGCAAATTTCACTATTGACTCATAAACCCAGCCAGAGAAAAAAATCCCTAACTCTCATTAGACAAAGATTAATTTTAAAGAAAATCAGAAGTTTAAATCTGTATTTATGACTTCTGGATATAGAAGTACCTTTATTAAATATTTTCTTAGACAAAAATAAAAATTCTGTCAAATGTTTTACAGTTATTGTGAGCCGATGCAGTGCATTATTTCCTATCTGACAGCAAGAATATAAAAGACACATTATATGGTACATACAGAGAAGAGCACTCCTCTACCATGGAGGTTCAATTCAAAATAGCAACACTCTTAAAAGTTGCTTTATTTAGTAAAAAGTGTACTGCAGCAAATAAGCAACAGCTAAGAACGCTTTACTACAAACTGAACTTGGTGAAAATTAATCTTTTTTTTTTTCCCCCTAATCATAGTTCCCTCTCCTGCAATTTAGGCTAATGCGTTTTACCAGGCAATAAAATCACAGTCAAAGAATTGCACTGTATTTTGTTGCCACCCGTTCTGATATTCGGGATAGTCACTACCCTGGGTGTTAATTACAGGTTTCTTTGGATTTTCAGCATCTTATTATCCATACAGTCATCTGAACCTGTTTGTAGACAGTGGCAAGAGTAATGGTAACTATCTGAAGCTTAATGAGCTAAGACTAATGGTAATGATCTTCAAGATAAGTTTGGGAGGTACTTATATTTTTTTCCCTGTCTGACCAACCCAGCTTGTCATTGCCATTTTCTTTTAGAATATATTTCTCCTCTGTAAAATCAGCCCAGCTCTGACCTGGATATTTTCTCTATAAGCCATCCTAGTCTTTATAAGCTAAGTTTGGAAATGTATTAAGCTTTAATCAGCAAGCCCAGCTGAGGAAACAAGTTACATTTCTGACTTTCCACCTTGGAGAACATAGCTTGCTCCTGCTACAGTTGGTCCCCCAGTACTACCATAGAATTCAGCCTCAGAATTTGCCACGTAATTACACATACTTTATCCATCGTTACACCCATTAAATCACTGCCAGTATCTCAATGATTATTTTATATCTGCCTGTGGAGTGTTCAATCCATTGTGTTTGAATAAACCATCTACTTAAAAAAAAGTCTCTCTAAAGGTAGCCAGCTGCTTCATACACCTTTCTGGTAAAAAAGTGATATGGTATCAGTATGACATACAGTTTAGGGGAGTAGGTTTTGAGTGAACTGATAGAGAACTTACAGACTTGAGCTATGAATCACTGCAGGTTGTGGACGAATGTTTCAAACTGCAGTGTATATTCTGTGCGCTGCTAAGAACCAGCATTTCACTCCTAGCCCAGCACAGTACCCAGGATAACAAACTCTTTAGTGTGTGAATGCAGGCACACAGGTGGCATTTTTTCAGTTGAAAAGCTGTGCTGGGCAGGATTACTTGCTTAGGCAAGGCATATTTTTTCTGTTGCCTTGGCAATTTTGGTAATACAGGCTTGGCAGCTGTGAAAGACAATAGCAGTCTTAAAACTGTCTAAATCAGGATAATGAAATTTCGTTTAAAAGTGTTTTGCAGATAATTTTCTACAGAGGTTCAGTCTTTATACCATATACCAATCCCTCCCACATCTCCACATTAGCAGGTATTCTGCACCTCCTTTTGATGGAGTGACTGGAAAACTTGCTATCTGTTTGCTATCTATCAATCAATCCAACTATCCAATTATCAGTTTCTTTCGTCACAAGACTTCTTTCACTTGATTTGAAAGTATTATAGCAGTCCTAGTATACAGAGCTAACCCTGAATCTCATTGTTCCTGAGTTTCCACAACTGGAAGATAAAGGTGACAACTGTGTCATGTTCACTGGGAGCAGAACAGTTTAATCAAGTGTTGTTTGTTAAGACCATTGCAACAGGTGCCAGAAAAAAAATATTTTATAATTATTGTGTGGTAAAGATTTCAAACCTATTGTATGTTGCATCATTAGTGTAATGTCTGTTTACAGTTAGTCATGTCCCTGCCCTAGGTGTTGCATCCTTTCCAAGGACCGAGTGTTTAATATATAGTTTAAATAGCTTCTACAATCTCTACTACACATACCCACACATGTGCACACAGACACAGAGGAACAAACTGACTAAATCATTACCTCACTGCTATCTGATAGAAGATTGAGACATTGCATTACGGATTTGTCAGGAGTAATTTTCACCTATGCAATGAAAAAAAGCTTTTATGTATAGCAGTAAAATAGTTATTAATGACTCATTGTCAGAGTGTAAGGAACCACCAAATGGGATAAACTGTTTGCAGCTGGGAGGAGCTGCAGGTACATAGGAAGAATTCAATTAGATCTTTATCACCAGGAGAAATGGTTTAAGAAAAGCTGTTTCAGAATTTAGAAAGGACTAGATGCTGCTATTGTGAAACACTAAGCACTTGCGGAACTGTAGGATGGAGACATGTCCTGAGGCAAAGAATTGCTTTGTAGAGAAGAACTGGGGTTTTAGTAGACCATCAGTGGAACATGAGATAATATTATTGTTGACTCGGAAAAATATCGTACTTGTATGCATGAAAGGTTTGCCAAAAATAGGTTATTTGAAATACTGTTTTCACTCTTCTGAGAGTCCTTAGCTGGACACTGCTTTGGGATGCCATCTGCCCAGAAAGCCCATTTATCAGCTGGAAAACTAAAAGGGTCAGGAATAATCTACGACCAAATGTCTAACACACAGAACCTGTGAGGAAAGCCTGAACCAAAAGATTTGGCCTGGAAAAGTCTGACCCACAGCACTCTTCAAATATGTAAGAGACTGCGGCAAAGAAGATGAAGATGTTGCTCTTTACATCCACTGGCAACAGGACAAGAAACAATAGGCTTGTGTTGCAATGAGATGTGGCAAGTCACAGCAAAACCTCTCTGTGAAGAGAGCTAAGCATTGAGTTGTATGACAGACTTTCCATTACTGAAAATTGTTAAACGACAACCCACCCCGTCATCTCTTGAGGAGGGTCTACATACAGGACTCTGCTTCAGGACAGAGGGAATGTCTAAAATCTGTGAGGAAGGGTACCCCAACTGAAGGAGTCAGTTGTACAGGTTTCTTTTGCTGAGCCAAAGCTCAGTTACTGAATCAAAACCTTTTTTTTTTTTTNCCCTGCAGGGTCTAACCAGCATGATTTCTGTCAGCATGGTTCCTAGCAAGGAATGCTCCAAGCATGGTTCTTGCTTTTAGCAATTTTAACAATACATGATTATTGTGTTATGATGTATTCCACCCAACAAAGCATATGAGGTGGCATTGTGAGTAAATAAAATTGTAATTAATATAAATTAAGTTGGTGATAGATTTTTTTTTCTCCTCACTACACTGGGTAAAAAGCTCCTTCTGCCTCAGTTTTGTGTCTCACAAAATAGACATTCCTTCCAACAGGAGGAAGGCTAAAGTCCAGAACAATTTTCGGTTTTGCTGCCCAGTTGACTCTAGATGCAAACATTGGTTGAGTTCACTGAAGTCTGGTCGGCGTCCAGGAGAGGTTTCACAGCAATAGCATGCCATTTCGTGTTACTGGTTTCTTTCATTTCAAAGGCAGAACATCATATTATTGCACCCGTTTTAATTTTGTAGAGAAATTTTCCTACACATGAACTCTTTTTTCCTATTTCAAAGCAAGATATATTTTGCTGTCCTTTTCTGTAGGCAGTATTTGAGGCCTTTACAAATCCATCATGCACGTCAGCAAGGTACATTCCTGGTAAAACATACTGTATTTACTTTTATCCTGAATACAATGAAAAAGAACATCCTTGATTAGGAGTTCTGGTTGTGGTTTGGCACTATGAATTGTTCACCGGTAGTACCAGTTTAAGGCATTAGCACTGATGTCATCCCTTCCCGCTCATTATTATCCTGCCTGTATCTCTCTCCCACCCCATTCAACGTGGTGCCTCTACTCCAGGACCTTGACTGTGCCAGCAGAGTTGTTTGCACAGCTGCGCTCAGCACTGGATTGGCTGACGGCTTTAGCTGATGAAGAAACAAATATTTTGCTTTGCTAGGTTGTTTTTCTGCTGGATCAATTCCTTGATCTGACTTACAGGGAAGCCACATGAACCTTTGTGCTGACGTGACTGTGGGGCAGCAGGCCATGGTGTTGGGCAAGAAGAGCTGTGGGGAGTGAGTGGAAGGGGTGGAGGGAATGGCAACATGTTAAGTTGTATTTGCTGCTACACACACTGTCATTTCAAATAACAGCCTCTGGCTGCATTTTCATAAGTGACTGCTACTAGAAAGGTAAAAGTCTTACCGCCTTTTCCCTCTTTCACTGCTGCACTGTTCCCTGCTCTCTACTCTTCTCTGCTGGCCCTGCTTCTTATCTGCTGGCTGTCTTCTTCCTTTCTCCGACACAGTCTCTCAACCATTGTATGAGTTGATTTAACTCATACATTCTCAGCAGAGAACTATTTGAACTCTGAATTTTTATTTGTTTTCAGCTCAGTTGGCTTTCTGCCAGGCTTGTGGCAGGCATTACATTATTTCAAATATCAGTATTTCTATTGCCTCATGTTTCCACCAGCAGTGTGAAAAAAAACAACCAAACATCAAGGCCAGGTTGGATGGGGCTTTGAGCAACCTGCTCTAGGGAGAGGTGTCCCTGCCCATGGCAGGGGGGTTGGAACTTGATGATCTTTAAGGTCCCTTCCAACTCTAACCATTCTATGATTCTATGATCACACAGAATCACAGAATGAGACAATGTTGGAAGGGACCTCTGGAGATCATCTAGTCCAGCAGGTCCAGGTTGCACAAGAACTTGTCCAGGTGGGTTTTGAATGTCTCCAAAGATGGAGACTCCACCACCTCTCTGGGCAACCTGTTCCAGTGCTCTGGTACCCTCAAAGTGAAGAAATTCCTCCTCATGTTTATATGGATCTTATGTACAAGTTTGTGCCCATTTCCTCTCGTCCTCTCAGTGGGCATCACTGAAAAAAGTCTGGCCCCTTCCTCTTGAAGGGGCCAGTCCTGTAAGTATTTATAGGTGTTGATCAGATCTCCCCTCAGTCTTCTCTTCTCCAGACTAAAGAGACCCAAGTGCCTCAGCCTTTCCTCATAAGGGAGATGCTCCAAACCCCTTTACTGTCTTTTCCTTCCTCTGCTGTACCCTCTCTAGTAGTTCCATGTCCTTCTAGAACTGAAAGGTTCAGAACTGGACACAGTACTCCAGATGGGGCCTCACCAGGGCAGAGTAGAGGGGCAGGATAACCTCCCTCAACCTGCTTCTTGATGTCCCACTCTTCTTGATGCACTCCAGGATGTCATTGGCCTTGTTGGCCACAACAGCACATTGCTGGCTCACAGACACACCACAACAGAGTGACAAAAAGCGTAATTTGTATCAGACTCCTGCATGTTCTGTGTCTCCCTTTTTCTGTTCTTCCTCTTAACAGATACCTGCCTTGTACAATTATAGTTCTTCCTCTGCTGCAACTCACATGGAACTTTTGCTTTCATGGAGCTGACTTGAAAGCATCTCACTTCCACATATCCCAGAGCAGTCTGATTTTTTTTTGGCTGTATTAGGAGTCTTCCTGCAGTCTCCAAAGAACTTTCAAGAGGACGCCTGTTCTGGCGGGTAAAATGCCAACCGGGGATCTCAGTGCCATGCTCAGAACCATATAAGCTAGGATGAGTCATTAAGTTTTCCCATACCACCCTTCCTACAAACTGGAAGTCACAATAAGTTTTCCTACAAGCTAGAAATAAGAATAATTCTTTTTGTCACCAGTTCTTATTTGTTAATACACTGTGTTCTCTGACGTGCTTGTCAGTAGTGTCTAACAGACCACTAATGACTACTTTGAATAATAATAATAATGACTCTATATTATGAGATTAAACTACTATTTCATTCTTTTAATTACCATTTTATTTATTAGTTAATTAGCTCTAAAGTCTGTTGATTAATCCATGTAGAAAACAACTGGAAAAGTTTTTAATCCTTCTTACCTCAAGCTGTGCCTCCTGGGGTAGCAGTAACCTTTCTCAGCATTTAAATGTCTTTGGTGCCACCTTCTGTTGCTCAGTGGCATGTCAAACGCAATCCTTTTTAACATACTGTACAGTGCCACAAGATGAACTGAAGGCATTTGTGTATCTTCTTCTAGGCTGACTGTGCAAACACAACTCTCAACACTGCCAAGCCACAGATCACTTCAGTGTGGCTTGTTTACAACTAATGACATGTTCCACAGTTTAGGGGTCCTTCTACTAAACTGTGTTTGGGTGCACAGTTAGGTAAAAGTAATCCTCTTCTGTACTTCAAAACAGATGCCTAAAACAGAAATACCATGGGGTAAAACACTGTTTTGGACCAATAATGATCAAAAAAGTTCAGTTTTTCTTGTTGAGTAGCAGCTCAGATTCAGAAAAAGATCAAGACATACCTCCTTAACTTATGAGATCTTTTTATCACTTCATAAACCTTGGTGTCTATTTTTTATTTTCTTTCTTCATACCTTGCCATGAAAATCTGATTCTTCTGTTCTTAAAAATACCTGCCTGACTGTTCTGTCTACATGCTTCTTGAATTCACTTTGTTTCTGTGCCAGCCAAATCATACATTATATACTGCTAAAGGTCTGTCTATGTGTGGAGCACAGGCTGTCACCTGTGTGGAGGCTTGGATGGATGAAGAAAAGTGGTACTAAAGAAGATAACTAAAGGAAGGCTGAAAATTATGTAAATATGCATTTTAATGTAAAAAATTACATGTCACCTTAGATGTTATTTGTTGTTTAGCATTAGCGACAATGACCGTTAAACATAATAAGGACCTAAGAATTTGGAGCACACTAAAGTGGCATCTGGCCACTGGCAGTGCTGTGTGCCTTTAAAGATAAGTGGCAATGAGGAAGGCAGCAGGGTGGCTCTTTCATGGGAATCCCTCAGAAAGGCCACATGAAAAGACATTTTTTAACACCATTGTTTGAATCTGAGCATATCTTCCTTCTGAATAAATTCCTCAGGAAGATGAGTCCTACTCTTTCCTCCTTATATGGCTTTAGATCCTCCTACTCTAGTATGCGACTAACAAAGAGTCCTCCATACCTCCTTGACATGCTTTCATGCTTGGGCTTTAACTGGTACATAATTGGTCCTTTACTTTTAAAGCTGCTCCCTGCAAGTTTCCCTTGGGGATTTTGTATCCTTGCCTCTCTCACTTTCTACAAATGTCCCAGTGGGTTTTGTTGACAGTCAAACTTCTTTTTGCAAGAGCTCAGGAAGGTTCTCAGGAAGGAAATTGTAGCTGATGGCCACAGTCCCTGCATGGTAGGCTGTCACTGCATCAGATTATCCCTGTTCAAAATGTGCTGAATTCTATCTTAAAAACCTTCTGTGGCAGTACTGAAATGCAGCTCTAGAACCTCACTGCTCTACTAAGTGAGAATATTTTTCTTACAAAAAAGTGTCTCAACCAGTTTATATAGATGGTGCAAAATGCCACCTGAAACCTTCCAGAGACTGAAAAACTAGAAACACCCAGTATATGTCATGCTATTAAACCTTTTGGACAGATGTTTGGAAGTGAGAGATTTCTCCCTAACTCTGCATAAAAATCAAACCTCCTGCCCTTCAGCTGAGCTGATGAACTAAGGAACTTCATCGCATGAAGGAAATTATAATGTCAGGAGTTGCTGACACTGCTGGGATTCCCTCCTGTGCCCTAACATTGTCTCTCAGGCCCCACTGCTTCAGCATACGCACTATGATAGTACTACACTGGCAGCCCAGAAAGCCAACCGTATCCTGGGTTGCATCAAAAGAAGCGTGACCAGCAGGTCACGGGAGGTGATTCTCCCCCTCTGCTCTGTGCTTGTGAGACCCCACCTGAAGTCCTGTGTCCAGCTCTGGAGTTCTCGACATAGAAAGGACATGGACCTGTTGGAACAGGTCCAGCAGAGGGCCACAAAGATAATCAGAGGGATGGAGCACCTCTCCTGTGAAGACAGGCTGAGAGAGCAAAGGGTGTTCAGCCTGGAGAAGGCTCTGGGGAGACCTGATAGCAGCCTTCCAGGATCTGAAGGGAGCCTACAGGAGAGCTGGGGAGGGACTCTTTGTCAGGAAGNAGAACAATTGTCTGAACAACAATAAATCATTGTGGGTTTCTCAAATCGTAACACTGTGGAGAAATTTTGGGTTGTTTGTTGGGGTTTTGTGGGGGGTTTGTGTGCGTTTGTGTGTTTTTGGTGGGGTCTTTTTGTGGTTTTCGGGTTTTTTTGTTGGCTTTTTTTTTAAGACAAAAATTTATTTTCGCTTTAAGACATATCTAATACCTCATGGGTAAAGGTGAGAGCCTCTCCGTCAGGATCTCCGGACGCTGAGGCAGCCGTGGGGAGGCAGCTCCGCCGCGGCGGGCCAGCCCCGCTGAGGCGTTTCCCGCCGGCCTGCGGGCGGCGCTGCTCCGCTCCCTGAGGGACGGGGGCTTCCCTCACGGCCACTCAGCGCTGGGCTGGGGGCCGGCGGGGCCAGGAAGATGAGTCCTAGGGGGCCAGGCCGCAGCCGCGCCCCGGCTGCCAAGCCCCCCGCCTTTCCCCGGCCACGCCGCTGCTTTGGGGGAGAAGGAGGCGGGCTGCCGTCGAGCGGAACCCTGTGGGGCGGGCGGCAGTCTCGTCGGTAGCGGGTTTCTTAGGCTTTTATCCTCTTAGAGGAAGAAGCTGTTTATTCCTTAGGAAATCCCACCCTGCCCGCGAAGGAGGATGGATGGTCTGCGCGGTGACAACGCCTTGCAAGCCAGGGAGAGGGGGGCAAACGCCCCGGCCGCTCCGCTCGGAGCTCCCCGGGTGAAGCCCCTCGGAACGGGCTGCGTGTGGAGCCGGCGGCTCTGCCCGTGGGAGGCGGGCAAGGGGAGGAGAGAGAGGGAGGGACGGGTGCCCATTCCCTCCCGGGGACGCCGGCAGAGGTTTCCTGCCGCAGGCGGGCTGCCCCGGGGGTCGCGTTGCCGGTGGAGGCAGCAGGTAGGGCGCTGGGCAGCGGCCCCCGGCACGGCCCCTCTCTGCACCCCCCTCCGCCCGAGAAAACTCGGGGGGCTTCTCCCTCCCGTCCCCCACTTTCCATTTAAATGAGCTATGCGCCAACACTGGACTCTTCGGGACGAGTTAAGGTTTTGCTACTTAAAATAGCCTTGCTTCCGCAAAGCGTAAGTAGAGCGACCCCGGCTGATGCTGCTCGGCAGGCGGGACCGCAGGGGAGGGGGCGCTCCGCCGGCGGGTAGACCTGGAGGCTGCGCTGGGGGCGGGGGGCCTGCCCGGGGCCTCCGCCGAGCCCCTGGGCCCCGGGCTGGACGCCAGGGAAGGGCAGGGCGAGGCCGAGCTGTGCGCATCGTCCTGAGGAGGAGTAGCGGGAGGAAGGGGCTCATGCCTGAGTTCTTGCCGAGGGACCGTGCTCCGGGTCCCCGCTGCTCCTGCCTCGCCGAGGGACCCGTCTGCAGGCAGCCGCCCTCAAAACTGACCTTTCCCGGCAGGGAAAAGTGTCCAAACCTTCCAAAATACCTCAGAGGTATGCAGTGGAGGGAGAAGCACCAAACAAGAGTTTGTATCCGGTACTGTTGTTGCCGACGCCCACTGAAGTGTACGTACAATTTCTTCCTTAAGGATTACAACTGACATTTGAACGTTGATGTGCTTTCCAAGCCAGTGTTACACTCGAAGTGAAGTTAAATCATAAACCAAAGCAGAACCAGAATTGCTGTCACCCTTGCAAGTGGTGTCACACAGAACGACGGAGTTCACAAGTATAACCCAAGGTGGTTCTGGGGTTTCTTCAGGTGAACTCTGAGTTACCTGGCCTGCACAAACACTGTCTTCTGATACAAGGGAAGGTGGCTGGGTGGCCTCCCTGCATCGACTGGGCTTTTACATCACTCTGGTTGCATCTTTCGTCTGAGAGTTACCAAAAACATGCCAGTTACTCACTTGTTTACTTAGCACTCACAAGGGATGCAAACTGTTTGAGATGGATAAATATTCTTTGGAAGATACATTTCTAGCTCGATGAAGCAAAAGTTTGCCCATGTTACAAGCAAGAAAAATTGTTTCCTTTGTTTTGTTTTGTTTTCCCTGTAGGTAAAAAGAGTATCAGAAAAGTATTTGTGTTCATCCCTGGCATGCTGAAAAAACTGTGTAAGCCTAGGATGTTGTTAAGGAATCCAGAGTGTGTGTTAGGTCTGTAAGACACTGACAGACATACGAAGAAGGAATTGAATTGAGGAGCCAGATCTACTAGAGGTTCCATTTAAGGAAAACTAAAGGGAAATCCCACCGGAACATTTTAGAATTAAACTAGAAAAAGATAAAATGGTTTCCATAGGACAAAATGTGCTGTCAGAAGTTTGAACAGGGTGTATAGTACTGTCTCCCTTGCGGTTACTGTAACTTGCCTGAAGTCCCCTCAGACTGATACTTCTGTCTGTTGGGGTAACTGCTTCTCTGCAGTGAAAAAGGGTCGCGCGCCCGAGCGCCAGGAAGGCTCGTCTTCCCTTTGTGTATCTGTGGCGGGGGCGGGACACCCCTTACTGTGCAGTTTTTAGATCTGTGTGGCTGATCGCATGTGGGCACCTGACAGATCTGTCTCATTCATGCTTCGCTCACTGGGGATGGAAGAGCTGCTGCCCTCATGTCTGATGGCTGTTCTGTAGTCCCCTGGTAGCTCCACGCCCTTCACACCTGTCAGTGTTTTATTGGTAAGTCACTGTCTATTAATTCCAACACAGAGCTCTTGGATGGCATTTGAGTATTTTGGGATAGAAAAGGGTTTGCTTTTTGTACCTGCTTTTTTCCTGCATGTAGCGAATCAGAGCAAGGGTTTGTTATGCCAGGGAGCAGAGGAGTTTCACAGGTGGGGTGTAGCTCTCCTGGGCTCAACGTTGTGCTCCTCGTGCTTTTCCTTTACTCAGGCCAAACTCGCTCAGAGGCCAAGTGAAGTCAAGAAGAAGTCAGGAGAAGTTTTGCCTGGGATTTAACGAAGAGGCTCCACTGCAGTAAAGTACGTTTAAGGTAATGACAAGATCAGCTAGGAGATTATTTTTTACAAGTGTTTAAAATACAATAAAACTGGTAATAGACGAGCCTGAAAGTATGCCACTGTGAGCAAGAAGAAAGATATTTTTCAAGTCCTCCTTTAAACAAGTTTATAAAATGAATTATGACACGTTAACCATTGTGCTTCATATATATAAATGTACCTGACCAATTACTGTAAGTTCCACTGGAAGTTACAGTAGTTCATTCTGTTCCTCCATATCTGCCAGTTTATCCGGAATGACATGGTCACACTGCAGACTTTGTGCAGGGTGACTACTTTCATTGGATTTAAATTAGCAGAGTTAAAAATCTGGTAGTAATGGAGATGCCTGATTGTTTGGTGTAAAAGAAAAGGTAATATTGCAAGTTTTTTCCTAACAGCATTTTTTTCTCTGACTGATTTGTAAAGTCTAGATAGCTTTGAAGGTAAGAACCTAAATCCCAAGATTTTAGGTTGTTACAAGAAATGAAAGAAAGTGTGGACTGAATTTAAGAAATTGGTTAGGTTTCTAAATAATTGCTAGGGGACATTTTTCAGATATGGCAGTATAATAAGATCATAAATACACCAGGTGTCATAATCTGGTAATGTCTGCAACATAGCAGCTTAGGTTTTTGTGTGTATGTGTGCATATGTGTATATAAACATATGCATGTACCAGTAAAATTATAAATAAAACTATTGTATAACAATTATTAATAATTAAGATATTATATTTCACATACTTGATACCTAGTGATGAACCTCTTTGGTGACGTCATCAGAAATAGAAATAATAACTGGCAAGGTTATGGATACCAGGTGATAATTATTTCTATCCTGTAGAGCGATTTTTGAGACATCACAGCTTTTAAAATGTATTCTCTCTTCCTTGTTTTCTGTCACACATGTAAACACACACACACCCCATCCACAAAGCATATTTGTGCATGTGCTAAACTTCGTAATTAATTGCACAATGATTCCTAAACAGAATGCCATGGCAGTTTTTATTTATTTTCTAAGTGATTCAGACAGTAAACGATTCCCAGTTCTTATTAAATGATCCCAAGGTTCATGCAGTCCTTGCTTTTCAGACCATTGTATTGAATTGCTTTCTGAAAACAGAGTCTCTGTCATTCCCTGGCGGCTATTTCTGCATGAATGTCATTAAATACAGAAAAGGATGTTTCATTTGTGTGATTCTGTGATTCTGTGATTTCTTAATCTGCATTTTTTCCAAGCACAGAAAGAAAAAAATGTCTCCCTCCACAATCCATATGTAAGATTAGGGCTTAGCAGTTGCCCAGCTCTGTATTTCAGCAGTGCTGAGAGTAGTAAGCTACAGCTGAAGTTTATGCAATACTACAAAAGCAACTTGGAATTTTTCTCAGTGAGAATATTGATTGGTGGCTGCGCAAATTTAGATTTAGGAATTTTATTGTTGAACTTAATGGTGACAGCTCAAATATTCTGTGAGGTCTATGAGCCCTTCCGTTTGTTTGATATCATTTAATCATTTCTATCAAGGCACCCCTTCAAAATTGTTGATGTGATTTTTGGATTAGTTATGTTGACTTTAAGAATTGCTCACTGGAGTAATTGACTTCAGTTGACACTGAAGAAAGCTTTGGGACCTGGATTTCTGAGAACCCCCCAGCCAGTGGAGATACGTATCTTTGCATTGCCCTTGGAAGTTATGTCCTTCCCATATTTATGTATTACGGGTAATGCACATTTTTAGTGGAGGCAGTCATTGCTGCAATTCAAAGAGCGCTGAGGTTTTCACCTCTGTGCGCTTAAGGTGCTGTGAAGTATCTGCTCGTTGTTTATTTTTCCTTTGTGGACAGGATGAATTTTCAGACTCTGATGTAGATAAATAAATCTTTTAATTAATGTAAGCATTAGAATAGCTTTTTTAAGTGTATCCTTTGAGAAATGCATTGTGTCATGTCTTTGGTGTCCTGAATTATCTCAGCCTCGGCATTGCTGACCTGCGGTAAAAAGGAAAAAACATCTTCTGTAGTATTAGTGAATGGTGAATGATTGAGGATAAATTAGATGGTATTATTAGGTGGTATTATTTGTCATCTTTACTTTACTTTTTGCAAATTGTTACTTTTTTTTTTTCCACTAATCACTAGATAATTCTTCAGGAAAGCACAAAGAAATCCTACTTTTATCAGAGAGAGATACACTACAGTGTGCTAATAGGGGGAAAGATAAACGTTGCTACCTCAGTTCACCTGACAGTACAGGGGCTGTAATTTTTCATGAGGGGAGATAGACTTCATTTTTTGAAACAATAGAAGGTAATATCTGTCTTTATGAATAACAGTGTGTGGCCTCTGCCATTGGAAGCAAGGGTGGTGGCAGCTGTGCTGAAAATGGACCATAATTAATCAATTAAAGAAGATTTAATGTGCTGAGTTTTACTGATTGATATACTTTCTATTACAGATATTAGTAACAAAATAACAAACTGTAACTTTACTTATTATCTGAGCTGCCTAATTTGTTTGATCTGGATAGAAAACAAGGAGTGAGGCAGAGATAACTGAACTGAAAGGCACAGAATGATGCAAAAGACAGCAGGGAAATTAAGTATTGGATTTAGGGTTATGCTAAATTTCTTTAATCCATCAAATATCACTGTATTAATTTTGCTGTTAACTTTACTACTCAGAATTATAACATTACCAAGGAATAGTTTAGTTCTGACTAAAGACAGAAGTAAACAGAAACATGGAATCACAGAATTGTCAGAGTTGGAAGGGATCTCTAGAGATCATCTAGTCCAACTCCCCGTGTCATCAAATGGTTTTGAATAAAAAAGCTACAAAATTCATTCATTATTCCCTGAAAAATTAATACTTCTCAAGCTTAAAATTATTTCACCATTGAAAATATTGTAAACCTCATAAAATTAAGATTGAGGATTCAATTTTAGAATCATGTAAGCCTATAAAACTAAGTTTAGAAAAATAAAGTATTCTAGCAAAATTTATTCAGTTTTGAGTTACTATTTTAAGAATGGAAAAAATACCCTTCTTAAAAAAAAGTAAATATATTTTTTAAAAAATTATTAATTTTTTTTTTACGACCAGGGACTACACATTATTTCATTGTTAATATCACTTGCAGTTTATTGTGCTACGATAGAAAAAGAATTCAGTTATATTAAAGGAAATGTGTTTTTGTAGAATATAAAAAGTTTCTTTTAGGGAGACTTTTTATTGAATTAACTTTGTGGGGACAAAAAGTGAATTAGTATTCTAGGATTTACAAAAATGTGAGATACTAATGGGTGTGTCATTGCTTTTTGTGGAAAAGTATACTTTTCTGCAGTTACAGGCATTTTATTGCCTCGTAGTAAAATCAAGTTATAAAAAATGTAACTGAAATAGTTAATTTCTTTAATTTCCTTAACTAAAAGCCTGAAAGAAGTTCAGTAGAGACTCTGTTTCCTCTGGAAAATTAGTGACTCCATTGTTGGAAATTGTAGTAAATATAATATTGAGAATAGTACATATTCTCAGTGGTAAATTCCTGCCTTTTCTTCTTGGGAATTGTAAGATTCATGGGTATTTGGACAAGAAGGATGAAAAATAGAAAGGGTAAAATGTAGTTTCAGTTATGTTTATAAAATATTCTGAGATTATTAAATGAGGATAATCAGTCTTTTTTTTTTTTTTTTTTTAATGCAAATTGTTGTAGCTGAATTATAATTACCTAAGTATTTCTGAAAGTATTGAAGTTAGTTGAAAGTAAAATTTTGTATTTTGTTTTCAGTTGAAGGTTGACCTATAAAACATAGAAGTGTGTTTGTGGAAAATTAAATGTACTTCTTATATATATCCCAATATTCTTATGCATTTTCCAATAAGGAACAGTCCAAGGATAACAGAAGTGATACCAGCAGATAATAGCTTGTTTCTCCCTTGAAGGCAGCTTTTGAAGAATCTGATCTTAAAAAAAATATCTTGTGCTTTAAACCTTTCCAAATCAGAAGTTCTGTCACTGCCTAGAATTGAGGATGGGAAGCCCATCATACTTGAATCGGTGGAAACTGCTGAGAATGTATACCCGTTGTTTAGCATAGACGTAAGGTCATAGGGTATAATTTTATTTTTCCAAGAAAATCTCTGCACAGTTGCTGAAGTGCCCTTGAGTTTTTTGGTTTGGTTTGGTTTTAAATGGTGTTGCAGTACATGTGATTCAGTAACACCAACTGGCAGAACAGTAGGGGAAATGGCATTGAAACCTTTCCACCATTCCTCTCAGCATTTCTAACTCTTCTCAGTGTTTCAAATTATTAAAATAAGTCTCTCTTTTTAGAAGTAACAAACTCAAACATGAGCAGGCTTTGAGAACGTGCTGCTTGTTGGTGTGCACACACCAAAATTAAACTGTTAAATTCCGTAAGTTTTGAGCAATTATTTTTCTGTGTTTGTACAGTATGAAAATAGCAGAGACCTGGGACATTATTAACCCCCTGAATGCTGGAGTAAGTAAGTCCTGATAACAGTAAAATGATCAGAGTTAGGCAAACTTTGTATCACATTCTGATGCAAGTGCAGTCACATTAGTACTGTTTAGTTGAACTGATTTCCAGCTGTTGTTTTCTAAAAATAGACAAGAACAGTTAGAGGCATCTCAGGTGGAGGAAACTGAGAAATCATGGTTTTTAAATATTTAGATCTTGTAGAAACTGTAGTGTGCATCATTCTTGCCTGTCATTTTTGCGTAGACACTTAAACCTGCGTGGGCTGGATGAAAGCACTAAACGTGCCACTTCTCTGCTCACCAAAACCCGTGGCTGCATGGTCACAGGGTTATATAGTTCTTAACATAGGGGTACAGTATTCTGCAAAAGGAGGTGCACTTAGGAAATGTCATTTGTTGAGGATCAATCTGGTCAGCCTTGGGATTGTGTAATGATAAGATTTTTTTTACATTGCCCTAATTGCTCTAATGTTCTTATTGTAGGTTAGAAATCTGAAACAATGGGTGACTGGAGCTTTCTGGGGAGACTGTTAGAGAATGCACAGGAGCACTCCACGGTTATTGGCAAGGTTTGGCTGACAGTACTGTTTATCTTCAGGATACTGGTGCTGGGGGCTGCTGCTGAGGAGGTCTGGGGAGATGAGCAGTCGGACTTTACATGCAACACCCAGCAACCTGGTTGCGAAAATGTTTGCTATGACAAAGCCTTCCCCATTTCTCACATCCGCTTCTGGGTGCTGCAGATCATTTTTGTCTCCACTCCAACCCTCATCTACTTGGGCCACGTGTTGCACATTGTCCGCATGGAAGAGAAGAGGAAAGAGAAAGAAGAGATGAAAAAGAAGGGAAATGTCAAAGACAGCAACTACCCTGGAGCAGCATCGTCTGGCAGTGGTAGTGGAGGAGGCAGCAATAGCGTCAAGGATCCTCTTTGCAAAAAGGGGAAGGAGAAACTCCCAATTCGTGATGGACGTGGTAGAATCCGTATGGGGGGTGCCCTGCTCCGTACCTATGTCTTCAACATCATTTTCAAGACACTGTTTGAGGTGGGCTTCATTGTGGGCCAGTACTTCCTGTATGGCTTCGAGCTAAAGCCAGTCTACCAGTGCAGCCGCTCACCTTGCCCACACACTGTGGACTGCTTCATCTCAAGGCCAACTGAGAAGACCATCTTCATCATCTTCATGTTGGTGGTGGCCTCTGTCTCACTGCTGCTGAACATGCTTGAGATGTATCACTTGGGATGGAAGAAGCTTAAGCAGGGCATGACAAGCCGGTACAGCCTTGAGATGCCTGTTGCCACGATGACACCAGTCATGGTACCAGGGGAGTCCAAACCTGTTGCCCTGCCACCGCCAGCACCACCCGTGGTGGTAACAACTGCCGCACCTCCCCCT
The DNA here is from genome assembly GCA_013400375.1 of Thinocorus orbignyianus. Classification (NCBI taxonomy): domain Eukaryota; kingdom Metazoa; phylum Chordata; class Aves; order Ciconiiformes; family Thinocoridae; genus Thinocorus; species Thinocorus orbignyianus. Next base: position 861,401 of record VXBW01002690.1, on the reverse strand, counting down.
GTTCTGCCTGACACCCGTGCTGTCACACCACTGCTGGCCCCAGTGACCATGACATCATACTATGCTGCAGCTGCTCCAAGACCACGGCCCCCCTCCAACACAACGTCCATGGCCAGCTACCCTGTTGCTCCACCACCTCCCGAGGAGAGGCACCGTGCTGTGAGTCCCACACCCATCTCTACTCCTGTTACCATCCCGACCCCCGTCCCCACGCCCACGCCAGCTGTCATCAACTACTTCAACAGCAACAGACATGCCCTGGTGGCCAAGCAGAACTGGGTCAACATGGCAACTGAGCATCAGGGAAAGGTGCTCTGCAGCTCAGCAGCCTCCTCTACCCCCAGCAGTGTCCGGCATCCCCTTCCCGAGCAGGAAGAGCCACTGGAGCATCTACTCCCACCCCCAGCTGCGCCGCCTGTGGCTGTGGCCAACAGTGGCAGCAGCACCAGCCTGAGCGGGGCAAGCTGCAGCAAGTGGGATGTGGAGGGTGAGGAGGAGCTGCCAGAGGAACGGCCTATCTCAGCTGCCTGCACCACCGTGGAGATGCATGAGCCACCACTGCTCATCGACGCACGGCGCTTGAGCAGGGCCAGTAAGTCGAGCAGCTGCAGAGCCAGGTCAGACGACCTGGCCGTGTAGTACAGTTGCCTCTGCTCAGAGGAGCAGGAGATGGAAGGCAGAGTGGGCCAGGGAGCTGCCTGGGGAGGCCAAGGCCGAGCATGGGTGGGAAGGCCTGGGTTTCAAACTTTGATGCTTGCTGTTTTTGCACTCTGTGAGTTGTAGTGGGGAAAAATATCAACATTTTCTAATAGGTCAGGGGTGGCCGAAGCACAGTCCGTGGGTCAGGGGACCAGTCCCACTTTTCTTCATTTCTATGGCAGATCTCCAAGGGCAGCCATAGGGGAGGCCTGCACAGGTAACAGGTGGTGATGGTAGCCCTGAGGCTGACTTTCAACTGAGAAAAATGTTAATATCCCTAGTGCCCATGTGCCTGGACATCATCTCCCTCTTGCCCTTGCCTTCACTTCCACTCTTTTTCACATAAGCTCTACATGAGCAGAAGCGATGACTTACTTTCTTCCTCTTAGATCTTACGAAGCCCTGTGGCAAACATCTGGGTGGCATATTGCTTATTGGCACCTGTCGTCTCTAGGGACCAACTTGCCATATTAAAGATGACTCAGTCTCTTCCATATAACATGACTTCATGAAGCCTTTCTGCTCATGGCAGATTACCAATGTGGTCCTCGACTGGGCAAAGTTTAGGTAACCCCTGTAATAGATTTTTGAGGTTCATCTTTCTATCATTTTTTTTTTTACTCTTGACCTGTTAGGAAGTGTTTGGTTTGACCTTCTATCCAGTGTTTGCTGACCATGATCACACCATGTTTTTAAACCCACAAATATGTTTGAGCATGTTTGATTATAATTTTAGATGACTTCTGAAGTTGCTTAGAGGAGGACAGGAATATAAACCACACCTCAGAAATTATTACACAGAACAATTTCTCTTTAGAAAGCAAGGATTGTAATTTCAATACATTGGCCCCATACGTTGCCCGTGGACAAACAATAGGATAAAGTACAGCTCTGCATTTTAGGCTATTAGATATCAGCTTAAGTTTGTTGGAAAAAGGCTTTTTAGAGGTAAACTTGAGTGAATATTTATAAGTATTTGGACATTTTGAGAATAATTTTGATCTGTAGGTTTAAAGTTACTTGACTGTGTACTTAATAATTTTAGTTTGATCTTTGATCTTACAAGAAATGTAAGGGGGAAGAAACTTACTAATGGTAAAATTCCCAGAGCAACAGTTTAGCCTGTTGTGTTCTACCTTTTCCTTTAACAACAATCTGTAGTGTCGTACAGGTCAGTGAAAACAGATTTAGACAACACTGTATTGTCGGAAAGGTGACTAAATATCTGGGCAACATACCAGTGCCTGAACGGTCTATTCTGATCCCACTAAAGTCAATTGCAGAATTTCCATTCAATTTGACAAGGAGCAAGATTTGAGGACAGATCTTGCAGGCCTTATTCAAGCAAATCTGACATTCATGTGGAGTTTTGGGAGCCAGAAAGATTTGGGGCCTTAGATAAAGACATTAAAATCCTGCTTTTGAAAATTGTATGTTTCCCTTAAAAATGGGTGGAGGAAACTACTGGGTATTTTTTCTAAGGTGCAGCTTTCCTTACAACTGGCTCTGTCCTTTATTCCTTTGTAACAATAACTCTCACAGACATTCATCAGGATTTTGAATGCCTGATAAGGCTCGGGAGAGTTTAGGTACAAAAGGAATGCCGGATTAGGCCCAACTTCTGTTATAAGCAAAAGCCAAAAGGACTGGAGCTCAGAGTCAGTCCCGTTGCTGCTATAAATCAAAAGTACTGTAATTGGAGCAAAGCAGTTAAACACACTGGGGTAGCCCATTGCATCTTCAAAGCATTTGGCCTGGCAGTGCAGTCCTTACTCGGGCAAAGCAAGGTCGCCCTGTAGGAAATGGTTACAGTTGCCAGTTATCTCTGCTGTTAAATGTTTTTCTGAATGTTTATTTTATTCAACAGTTAAAATATATTCCCACCACTCAAGATTAAACATTTATTTTTACTGCTTTCTGAGTAGACACAGAGAGTTTCTCCTGATCTGAGGCACTGTTCTACAACCCTTGGGCATGTCTCATGACTTCCTTGACCTGCTTGCGGTGAACCAGATGAGGAGAAGTCTTTCTGCTGCCGCTGATCTTGGGGACAGACACTGCATTAAAAGTTAATGTACAGTAGTACAATAAAGGTAATTACTATTAGATGTTCAGCTTCAGGCATGCTGTCATGAATTTTCTATGTTATAAGCCATAAAAACCCTTTCTGCAAGAAAGCTAAAAGCTAAATTCTGCTTTCTGTTGTATCCGTGCAACTTACTGAACTTGAACTGAAGTTGATAAAGTTGCTTAAATGTAAACAAAAACAGGGTTTAACACTTACAGTTTTTAGATTTGCTATCATCTGTAGTAGCAGCTTTGTAAGTTTTGCTAAATGCCAAGTAATTATATTGCTGAAACAATGCAATATGCATCTCTGTGTTTTACTACATCAAAATTCATGGGCTATATTTTACTTTCTTTTATGCTTCTAAAGAATGAAGTCAAAGTCTCTCTGGAGTCTATTTATATAAACCAGACCACCTGAAATATGTGCTTTTTTTGTATCGACGCCTGAGAGCAAAACCGACTTGTTTGATACAGCACTGACTCTTTCAGTCCTTACTTTAGTACAATCCTCACAGAGTGTGTCCTGCAGGATTACATCCATATTGTATATAGAAAATAATAAAAGAGATAGGTTTAACTTAGGATTGATTGATGCTAGTCTGCCCTTTTCAAATTAAAGTCTGTGGTTAGACCTGCAGGGAGTTCAGGTGCTTTTGTGGAATATATGGTATTTTCAGGCAGCTGTAAAAGATCATTTTTCCTTCCCCCTGTGAAGCTCAAGGGAAGAAACATAATTCTCTTGCAACCTCTAAGAGAAATCCAACTGGGCAGCCCTGGCAGCTGAGCAGTGCTGGTCTGAGAAAGCAAAGCTGTGGCTCACAGGATGTGTTTTTAGGATCAGCTTAAGTTTCATCACATAACCATATGGCGTCAAGCTTCTTGATTACCTGCAGTTTGATTTGGAGTCCAGGAATTCTTTCTTCATTTAAGCCCAGGTAACTGTCTTGGCAGAACTCCCTCCTTATTGCTTACAACTGCTTTTAGTTATTGCATCACATCTGGAATCAGATTTGTTGAAAAAAAAAAATCTTGCTGGTGTGGCTAATTTTGAATACTTTAATTAATCTTTATTTGTGAGTACTCACTGTATTCGACATGCTTTGAGTAACGCATAACTACACAGACTTCCATAGTGCTAGGAAACATTACAAACACCAACTGACTTGCAGAACTGTTGACAAAAATCATCTGCTAATTTCCAAGTCATTTACTCTTTCACATTAATTCATTCCAAAGAGTGAACTGGTAGCAAATGATGCTTTGATTTACCCTTGTCATATGCCTGTTCGAGCCACCATCCTGAAAGATCTGATACACAAACCTGACATGAAACCAGTAGGCAAGTTACCACAGGAACAGAAGTCAGAACAGAATCATGCTTGGTATTAACTGAAACTGCAAAAACCCTGCTCATTTTTATTCTTTGAGTAGGGTGATTGTGGGAAAACTGCTCTCTTACTTGAAGTTAAAAAAATTCTAAGTTAGGCTATGGAAAAGAAAGGGGGAAAACTGAAAAAAAGTGCATGATGTGTTGCTCTTTTTGCAGTAAGTCAGCTCCCTGGTACTAGCTGAGCATAGGGGTTTGGCCTAGATGAGTTCCAGGGGTCCCTTCCAACTACAATGATTATATGAAACATATTTTCCAAATCACTGATTTCATTAGTACATTTTTCATAATAGTTTAACAAAGGTAGGTTAAAAATATATTTGCATTGCACTGCAGTTATATTTGCAGTGCAGCTGTCAGTTAATATGAAAGAAAATTAAGCCTAGACAATTTAAGACCCCACATTTCTTCCCTTTGATTAAATGAAGACAGCCTGCTAGAACCTTCCCTTTATTGAAGTGGAATGTTTTATCTTTGAAAATCAATCTTTTTTTTTTCATAGAAAAAAAAGTGCTTCATTGAAAAAGCCCAGCTTCTTGAAAAAAGGTAGCATGCACTGAAAAAGCAGGTAAACTTTGTTCTTTTCTGGTGTAATTTGGAAACCAGCTGTGTACCAAGGGATTGATTTGGCTCAATATGTTTGTCATTCATAAAAGCACTTAGAGCTAATTAAATGCCTGACATTTTGCAGCTCTTGAGAGAATTTTGTAGTATGAATATGTAACTGTAGGATCAGTAAAATAACTAAGGCAAGCTTTAAAAATCAGATCAGTACCTAGGTCCTTTTTTGGTTAGTCATGGCACCAGCTCCTCAGCTGATGCGAACTGTTGCATTCCACTGAATTCATGTGGGTGACAACAGTCTGCACAAGCAGAATGTTGAGCCCCCAGGTCTTTCTGTGTAATACAGACACTAACACTGTGGATTTGAACAGGCTGGGTTTTTTTTATTTCAGATATTTTTATTTCATTTACTTAGATTTTTCTTGTGAAAAGTGTGCTCTTGTAACTTAGATTTTCTGAAGTTTACATTCAGTTTTTGATTTCAGATTGCACATTTGGATGAAATAAACTGTTTTCTAAGTTTACATTTGTATAAGAAGTAAAGGAAGGACTCTGCCAATCTATTAAACCTAAGAGAGAAATGTCTTACTATAGCACAGGAACTCTTCAGACATAAGACAGTACCAGTAAAGACAACTTAATCTGATCACAGATCTATAGTGTCAGATTTCCCTGATATTTAAAACATGGGAGCTGAATATAGAGGGAGCACACTGTGGAAAAAGATACTTTTCATCATGAACTCCTATACTGCCAAATAAATTAAGGTTCATTAGGATCAATATACCTTCTTGTGCGTTTAGAGGTTCAATGACAAAAACTAGCTGTGACGTATGTCGTTTAAAGAGATAGATCTACAGCCTGGTTTAGAATCCCAAACAAAATACTTGTGGCAAAACCCTGCACTGTTACACTGTAAAGATTTTACAGAAGACAAATGTTTTTCTTTCTAGCCAAAAATACAGTTCTGAGCCTGCAAGTACATTTACATGCAAGTTATTTTTACTCTTGCAAATAAGACCATTAAAAGTAATAGGGCAATTTGCATAAGCAAAAAACACTGATATGAAAAAGAAATAGTAGATTTACATTTTAAGTTTGTTGTAAGATGCCGATCAAATTCCAGAAGTTTCAGTCCTCAAAGAGTTATGCAAGATATGTGAACATATTTTAAGGTGGAGAATATATTCCTATTGCCATTGCCACTGTTTCTCACAGTTAAAAGGCTCTAAAGCATAAGAAAGCTTACTCAGAGCTTTCTTGTTGCTTATCGGATGTTTGTCTTTTACATGACAGAATCTGACAACAAACACAATGGGTTTTCTGGGCCGTCAGGAATTTGTAATAACAATAAAAGCAGCGAACAGTAACAAGTGCTGTCTTCAAAGAAGTGCCTTGTGTATTAAATTCTGTAAGAAACAAGTTGATGTAAATGTTAATTTACCTCATATGTTTACAAAGTTGTGACTAAATAAACTTTTTGTACCACAGCATTGTCTCTTCTAGATTAAATTTTCATGGTTGTTTTCATGGCCATTTAAAATACTAACACGACTGAACGGTTAATTCAGGTCAATTAGCTCTCTCCCTTTAGTCACTTACGCTGCTGCTTCCCGTCTTCAAATGAAGTGCTCGCTCAGCTGCATCTGTTGGAAAACTGGATGTTGAAACCCGTCTCCATGCAGAACTCCCAGTGGCTTCAAAAGAAGTTCACAATCCAGAAGATACATCTGATCAAGACCCACTGTAGTGGGTGCAAGGGGGGAAGTGCTAACCCTCTTGTAATCAGCATGAGGTCTACCTCTGCCTATTTGCCAAACACACACGTGGCTCTAACAAATGAGCACTGTTCCTCTCGTTCTGCGTCGTGTGGTGTCAGTAGTGACTCCCATCTTTTCCCACAGTGTGGACTGACTAATTTTGATTTGTCCGCCTCACTGATGAGTCTGATGAGACTGTTACCTGTAAATGCATGAAGGGTGTTAGTGCAGGGAAGATGTGTCCTTTCTGGGTGTATTTGAAGTTTGCTGATTCACCCCACATAGGCAAAGTTCACAGTTTGGCACACAGAAGTGTAGCCCAGTTTTGTGCTGAAAATGTACAACGTACTAACTGCAAGTTTGTCTAAGTGTTGTGTAGTCCTGTGAAGGGGCCAGGGCTAGGTTTCCAAGAAATTTAACTTGTGAAGAACAGCAGTGTGGGCAAGACTGAGTGATTTGCAGAAGTCTTAAAATTAAGTGGTTTGTAAAACTTGAATTCATATGCGGCACTTACGTGGACCTGGCGTGGCAGGACAGTTTCCGTCCTGTGGCACTGAGTGTTCGTCTCTCTCTTGTTGGTACAGTTGGGTGTATTTGTTTGGTGTCTCATGCTCTCAGGCAATGCTGTTTCTGTTTCACTTCACATGATGTGTTCTGATGCTAAACTAGATTATTCACTGTCTTTGAAGATTGGGGAGGGGTAAAGCAAGCTGACAAGAGTATCATATGGGTAGTACTAAGATGATGCTTTGGAGTAATGAGCTAAGGAAGAAAGTGTATAAAGTGATATGGCGATGCCAGCTGCATTGCTAAAGGTAACTCACTTGCCTCTGACCAAGAGCACTTTTTACTACAGATATATGTGGCCAAAATATGTTGCATACTTTCTATTTAGATGCATGTTTCATCACAAAGTTCCACAGTTTTGTCACTTGGACAGTCAAAGGGCTCCCTAGTGAGCCGAGAGCATCAGCTGGTGCAGATACAGCTGTGTGCTGGGCTCTCCCTCCCATGGGACTCAGCCATGTTGCTGCCACCTTGCATCCACTCTCTCCTAAGGAATTCCTGGCTGAAATATGAAATACGAATGTTGCTACTCTTGATCTCTGACAGTGTGGGCACTTCTTGCTGCCACATTGAGCTTGATGTGAGCATGTGGAGGAAAGGTGTAAGGAGTGCAGCACTCTACAGCCACACAAGGAAGATCCTGATGGTAATGGGTTAGGGTGTGCTGGGAACAGGAACAATCAGCTGGGCTTTAGCAAGCATTTTCACTGTGACTGCACAAAGAATGGGATTGAGCCAGCTTCATCAGCGCTTTCCCACTCTGTAGCGGGAACAGAAATGAAGGCAGACACATTGTCTCCCAAAGAAACAGATGTCAGACAGTCAGGCCTTAGTAGGGCACCACCTTGAGTACTGCGTCCAATTTTGGGCCCCTTACTACAAAAAAGACCTTGAGGGGCTGGAGTGGGTCCAGAGAAGGGCAACAAAGCTGGTGAGGGGTCTGGAGATTAAATCTTATGAGGAAAGGTTGAGGGAGCTCGGGTTCAGCCTGGAGAAAAGGAACCTGAGGGAAGACCTTATCGCTCTCTACAGGCATCTCAAAGGAGGTTGTAGAGAGGCGGGGGTTGGTCTCTTCTCCCAAGTCACAGGCAACAGGACAAGAGGAAATGGCCTCAAACCAAGGTTCAGATTGAATATCAGGAAAACTTCTGACACTGAAAGGGCATTGGAACGGGCCGCCCAGGGAAGTAGTTGAGTCACCATCCATGGAGGTATTTAAAAGACGGGTTGACATAGTGCTCAGTGACATGGTTTAGTGATGGTTTTATTTGGTTTTTTTTGTTTGTTTGTTTGTTTTTTTAATCAGGGTTAGGTTGATGGTTGGACTACATAATCTTAAAGGTCCCTTCCAACCTAGACAATTCTATGATTCTATGACATTTTGGTATTTTTTGGCAACTGGATGTACATCAGGCCTAACCGTTTTTGTATCTATTTTCAGCTGACAATAGAATAAGCAGATGCTTATTCAAAATGACAAAACTGAAGAGAGAGCCTTGTCATAAAGTCGGCTTAGCAAGAATGCGTTATTCTTGGAGTGTCGTAGTGGAGGAAAACAGGGTATTTGAGGAAATACACATTTTAACACTTACAGGTATGTGATATTGTGCCAGAATTGCAAGCAACTATAAGTACTGTTACTACATTAGTGGAACAGTTGAATTGTGCCAGCTGTTCTTCATTCTTCATTGTATAAAATTTTTTCATTTATAGAAAGAAAGAAGATTAGTGGTACATAGCAACAAGATGTTGTCCTTTATGGGTAGTTACCTCCTTTTCTTTTTCTCACAGTAGGTGATCTCTGTATTCATGTGTCACCAGCAGTAGTACACTATCTGTCAAAACTATTTTTAGTATCTACAGGAGGATCTTCAATCCATACCTTGGATTCCATACCATCCATACCATGTTTCGCCATACATTATTTTTAAGAGTGACCCTCAGCACTTAATGACAGTGGCTACAGATGTGGTTAAGGTGTCTGGTGCCTCAGAGAGCAGAGATGAGCAGACTAACACCAAGGTCATGAAGAGCTACCCTGGCTCACTGTGCTTGCCTGCATCACTGACACAGCCAGCTCTAATCTATGGGTGCCTTTTGCCAGCCAGATCTCTGTCATTTTAGAGGTTGTCCCCTGAGAAAAAAAATATAACCAAATGAATATCTGCAATTCTTCGTCCTCATTGTTTATTTGTCCCATGAAAGCATGAGAAAAAATGTATTAAAATGTCCAGACCTTTGCATTTCTAAGTAGTGTGAGACATCGCTTTTTAAAGAGTTCCTGTGCTAGCTAGAAAATGCTTTTGAAAATGCAAAGGGCTTAATAAGTTCAAACTCTCAAAAAGACAATATATTTTTTGTGAGATACGTTTTTCCTGTGTTTGCACAAGATCCATCAAAGTCGGTGAACAGATAGAGTAAAATAAAATAAAACCTTCCTTTCTATGTAAGAATATGGGTTTTATTTCTAAAAAAAAAAAATTAAAAAGGAGGAGCAAATAGTTATCAGGTATTGTATATCTCACTTCCCATTTTGAGAAGATTAAGCTTTCTAAAGATTTTGACTTTAAGGAATGTTGTGGTCTTCTGAGCAGAGACTAAGGGGTAATTATGGTTGAACTATCTAACTCCACAGAGGAACCAACTGTTTGCTTTGTGTGGCTTATGTAGTGGGGTTTCCTGTGTAAATTCTGGACAAAATGCAGAAGTAAGCAGCTGAGGATGGTTTGCCTAAGCAAACTCATTCATGTTTGGATTATGGATACTCTGAGGGGAAAGTGCCTTTTCATTATGAGCAATGGAAGACGAGGAAAGGCAGAATCATCAAGTTAAGAGTAGTTACATTTCTTTCTAGTTCTCTGTTGAGGTGTTTAGTTCTGAATTGCACCAGGTCTCTAAAACAGAGGTAGTTTTCATGCCACCACACACCATCCCTCCTTTCTGTCTCTGCTCTGTAAGAGGGATTTAAATTTTTCATTTGCTCATAAAGTTGTTTCTGTCTTTCAGAATGCCAGTACGTCCTTTAGGACCTAGTGCATGTCTCTTAAAAGTCCTGTGACTCAAATTTGAATACAGTAAAAGTAACAAAATTAGAAAACAGAATGAGCAGTCAGGACTGGCAGCATCAGTTCAACTTATTTCTATTAACCACATCTAAGTGTGGCTGAAGTTTTGTCATAAAGTAGCTGTTGCAACACTGAACAAGATTTGTCCTAATTTTTTTATGACCCTGAAATTCTACTTATCACTGTCACATGGAACAGAAGTGCGCATGCGTGGTTTTTTCAAACACAACATTGGGGTTTTTTAAACCAAACCAACTGTTTTCTTGAGATGGCAATTGCTGTTGGCATGACCTGGACAGAACTGAGAAAAACCTTGCAGCAAAGCCAGCCTGGCTACCTGTAGGTAGAGCTGCAAATGTCCACCATGGAATTCTCACGGCAAGCAAAGCCAGTCCTTCAGAGCAGCTTGGTGGTACAGGCTGCTAGTGATTCATCCTAAACTGTGTAGCTTGATTAAGGTTCACAACTTGATTAAGACTAGGAAGAAGTTCTTGTCTTCCTGTGTAAGATAAAACCATAAAATGCACCTTAGCGATTCTTGCATTGTCCATCTTTTTGTGTCACTTCCCTGATATGGAAACCCAAATGCCCAGAGGTCCTAGTTAGCACAATCCCTGCACCCATAGCTTCTGACCACAGTGCACCCAACATTTCTTCAGAGGAAAAATACCTGATGAGTCCCAGCAACACTAGAAATTTCCTGGAATTTTGAAAATATGGCAAATAACAAATGAGATTGCTGCTCACTCATCACACAGTTTTTATCCAGTAGGACCAGAAAGAGTCCCTGTTTGTCATTCGTTCAATGTGCTTACAGAACAATTACAGTAGCAAGCAAATCTTTCCAACCCTGTAAAAATGTACCAATATGGCTATTCCTGTAGAAATAATAAATTGCTTGAACAAGTGCATTTTGAACTAGGAAAAAACTGTGCACACTGCACACAACTCACTGAGTTTTCTTTCATTTGGAGCTTAAATTTCTGGGTGAAGTGAAAGGAGGCAAGCTCAAGATAAAACCCGTCACGAGAAAGAAATTGGTGGCAAGCTCCGTTCATATTTCAGGGCTAAGGAGCTACAGCCAAACCCAGTAAATCACCATTTTTTCTTTTTCTTTTTCTTTTTCTTTTTCTTTTTCTTTTTCTTTTTCTTTTTCTTTTTCTTTTTCTTTTTCTTTTTCTTTTTCTTTTTCTTTTTCTTTTTCTTTTTTTCTTTCTTTTAAAAGAGAAGCCCTGGATGTAAATATTTCACTAATTATTAATTTTTTCACCACCATCCTCAACAGGGAGTAAGTTGTTAGTGAGGAACAGAATGACGTGTATGCTCATTGCTGACAATCACCTTCCCAGCACTGACCGTGATTTCCTCTGCTCAGCTTCGTTCTCCCATCCGCTATTTTTTAAAGGCTTCTTTCTCTTACAGAAAGATTATGGGCCTTAGAAAAAGGCTTCCAGGAAGAGGGCTGTCCCTGCTTCTGTTGACCTGGTCTGTGAAATAAGAGCTCATCACTGCAAAATAGTAGTTGCAAGTAAGGTCAGCTGACATTCAGAATTTCTGTTTCCCAAGGGATCCTGAGATTTCAAATCAGAATGCAAGGTATCTTCACATACTCTTCAAGAAACCAAGTCTGAGAAATTTTCTGTAGAACATTTTCCATCAGAAAAAACAGGCAGATGATAATTTTGAAAGCAAAGCATGATTCTAGAATTTAGTTCTTCTTTCTATTTTATATTTTTTAAAAATAACTTGCAACAAGTGAAGGGTGGCTGCACCTCATGCAGCATCAAGCCAAATGAAGCAGAGGTGTTCATGATGAGGTAATTTATGAGCTCTTTGCTTTAGGCACCTACATCCCAGGCACAGTAGCGTTTTGGACACCTGATTGTTATTTTGAATCTTAGTCCTTCATCCTTGAGTGCAAAGTTTTCATACCCAGAGTGCTGAAGTGGCATCTCTGTGGATGATGCAGATTGGAAAATAATCCCATTGCTGCCCCGTAAAATGGGGAGAGAACGGGCTGCTTGCCATCAGTGTGAAATGGGAAAGCTCAAACATATTTGCTTAGATGTGGAATTCTATTACAGCTGAAGCCATGACCTAACTTTCTAACAAAGTTTTGTGTTTTGCTCTGAATTCCTTTTCCCTACAGCCGCTATGGCAAGTCATGCATGACACTGAAATGTGCGTTACAAGTTTTTTGGTGTATAGGAGAAATGCAATGATCTGCATGTAATTTGGGCAGTTGTCTTTATTTTCAGCTAAAAGAATTCTCTCCGTTGCAACAATGTAAATCCAGTATAACTCCACCACACTGGTGCAACATAGATAAGACTTTGTGTTTCAATGACTGCAGTGAAAAAGATCAGCTGCAGAAAGAATAGTTCTTTTTTAAAGAAAGATCTGCAAGTTTAGTACATAATAGGCCAAATTAATCTCCACTGTAAGTACACTCATTTCAGTGGTGTTGTAGCAGGAATGCATTTAGCCCAGAGCAACTTTAAAATAACTCACATATAAGCACGCACAACTAAATGTATTACACTTTAAACAAACTCAGCATTGTCTGGGGCACAGTTGGTCTGCTGAGCCTCTGAAGCTAGGAACTAACCATTGTGTGTTGAGTTTGTTTAGACAGTACCATTTTTGTTCAATTGGCTACATCTGCGGTATTTTAGTGATAGCAGAAATGTTTCCCCTGGCTACAAAGTGACATAACTATGGCTATCAGACACAGTTTTTATTCTAGATGTACTCTGTAACTCTTCTGTGCACTTCAAAATTAAATTATAACCAAATACAGAGAAATAGTTTCACCAGTTCTAAAATGTGAATTCTATGTGAATTCTCTTTGGCTTACCTCTTTAATTCAAAAGGAGTTGAAACGCTCTTACGGAAGAGCCCTCAAAAGTAGTAGAAGAAGCTGGAGAGTATGAAGACTAAAACAAAACAGATCCAGAAAGAATTAACTCAGCTTTAGATAAGGTAATGTAATTATTTTTTCCCCCTCTGGTTTCAGGCTTGATTTCTGTATAGTTTTCAGTTATAAATGCTGTAAGCGATACCAGCCATGGTTACACTCACTGAGTCACTCAGCCTGCAGTGAGCGCAGTTCTTTTGGAGGTCATTGTTCATGCTCCACCAGAGGCACACATGGGCTGTGTGTCTTAGGTGATCACTATCTGTCAGAGTTATGTAAATGCCTTTTGCTTCCTCATGTTTTTGTGTAAGGAAAGGAGATAAGAAGTATCATGGAATCATAGAAATTCTGGTTGAAGGGGACTTCTGAAGATCCCTATCCAACTTCTCACTCAAACTGGGACTGTTCCAAAAGCTAGATCTAGTCAGCCAGGTCTCTGTCTAGCCAAGTCGTGAATACCTCCACCTGCTGTCCTGTGCAGTTTTTTTAATGTCCACTCTGAATGTCCCAAGCCACATCCTTTGGCCAGTGCTACTTTTTATGCTATTATCTGCCATAATGAAGAATAGTTTGGCTTTATTGTGTTTTTAACTTGCTTACAAGTAGTTTTAGGCTCCTATTACATCCTCCCTTATCCTTCTTTTCACCAGACTAAACAAACTCATCCTCCCAACCTCTCTTTGGGTCTCCAGGCCCCTGACCATCTGCCCTCTTCAGTTTCTCCACATCCTTCTTGAGCTGAGGACCACGAAGCTGGACATGTTGGCTGTCTCCAATCCCCTCCTTATTTTCTATGTGCCTTAGCAGAGATTCCAGAAAGATCTGTTCCATGATCTTGCCAGGCACAGAGGTGAGATGACTGGCCTGTAGCTCCCTGAGTCTTTTTTTTTCCTTTTTCTGAATATCAGGGTTATGTTCCCCTTTTTCCAGTCAGCAGGAACTTTTCCAGACTGCCATGATTTTTCAAATATGATGGAAAGCAGCTTAGCAACTTTGTCCGCCAGCTCCCTCAGGACCCGTGGATGGATTTCATCAGGTCCCATGGACTTATGCACCTTCAGGTTCCTCAGGTGATCTCGAACCTGATCTTCTCCTGCTATGGGCAGTTCTCCACTCTCAGAGCACCTGTTTTTGCCTTCTGTGACTTGGGCAGTGCAGTTAGAGCCCTTGACAGTAAAAATTGAGGCAAAAAAGTCATTCAGTAGCTGAATGTCCCTGGAGCACTGATTACTGTGGGAGCTGTGTACAGAGAGAACTATGTTGATATAGATGTGGGATCTACATAAGTGCTTAACAATTCATTATTAAATATTATTCAAAATAAGGGAAGCTTCTTTCTCAGTCTTGACCTCTAAACTCACCAATTCTAAATTTAACCAGGCCACATGACATACATTATATGCTGATCTTCATTTTTATATCTGCATGAGTACTTTTTTAATGGCACTGTTGCTTGCTACAGCGTGGAGGGACTCTTACTGGTTTGTTTTTCCTAAAACTCGTCACTGTATCATGTGTTAAGAAGTTAAAACAAAGGGTCGTTTAAGAGTCCAGCATCTGTACTGGAGCTTTACTGAAATTCTGGGTGAGGCTGCTAGGGAGCTCTTAGAGGATCACATCTGAGGGTGTTCCCATCATAGTCAGTCCCTCCAGAGGCAGAGGTCACTGTCTCCTGGCTGCCTGAGAACATCTGAAAATGTCACACTGACAGTTTTGTTTAGAAACCTTATGTAGGCTATTCTCTTTGACTCCTGCTGTAACTCTGTGCTTATTTCTCCTCCCTTTCCTGCTCGCACATGCTCTGCAGTCCCATTGCTTTACAGTTCCTCCATCACCTCCTGCTTTTCTCCCTTTACCTTAACTGCACAGAGCTGGTCCCACATGCCCATTCTTCCTCTTTATGATGGCACCCACCATAGCCATTCCTTGTTTCTCTTCTTTTTTCCCTGACACTCATCCTCACCATTTTGTGATGTGTCCATCTCTTCCCTCCTTTCTCCTGCTATCTCTAAAAATGTCACAGCCACTGCAACATTTTCCCACACTGTTCTTTGTAAACTTATCGTTCTTCCAGATAAACATCTCACCTTTTCATTAATCTTTTGACTTACTTCTCAAACTATCCTTTCATTAGCCTTTTCTTTCCCCACAAAAGATCCTACTAGTCCCTGCAGAATATAGCCTAACTTTCCTCATTCCGCAGCTCACATTTCTTCTTCCCCTACTTCAATAACTGTCAGAGATGTAGTTTATCTTCTGCTCTTTCCTTCTAGTAACTCCATTTGTCCAAATGATCCCTATTCTCTCTTGTCCAATTTCTTATTCTTCCTCCCACCTACTCTCATCGCAGCCCATTATTTCTTACTTTATTTGCCTATTCCCTGCACACAACAGACTTTAGAGCATTCCAGCCTATAAAAAAAATGAAAACCTTTGGGCCTCCACTTGGATATCTGTCACCCACCTTCCTGCATCTTGAAGTTCAGTCACTGTAGTTCAGAATTTGTGCCTGTAATTTGTTTTTTCCATTCCACTCTTGCCTCTCTCTACTTTGGCTTTCCTCCCTGTTGCTTATTCACCACGCACACCAAGCTGCATTTAATGCCTTCTGCCTAACCAAAGAGCAGAGTTGGTGCTTCACACTTAGAGCTCAGCTCCTCAGCCTTTGACATGACCAGCCATGCTCTTCTTGAAATTTTTTCCTCCTTTTGTCTTCTCCTTTATCTTCTGTTTAACTTACTAATCAGTCTTCCACATATCCTTTCAAGGAGTCATTTCTCTTGAAACTCCGTAGGAGTTTCATGGGTCCCTTTTCTTAGTGTCCCACTCTTCTCTTTACAGACCATGGGCTTTAGGGGAACTTCTTACAAACTTAACTAACATTTCCTGGGGGCTAGCACACATTTTCAGAAGAATTTCCAATCTAAAACCTCAACCTGTTAACACGTTGCTGATCTGTGCCACTGGGATGCTGCTACTGATGCTATGCCTTCTCTCAGTCTGCTTGAGCATTGTACCTGGCTTCTGGCAGCAAACATTGTTGAGCCATGTCATGTTCTGGCACCAGACAGCCCACATCCTCTGCAGTCCTGGGCACCTCCCCAGGCACTGTCAGATGTGGAGCAGATTAACCACCTGGGGAAGAGTGAATCAGATCACAGGAGTATCCCACCAGAGATAGTGCTCTGAAGACCTTGGGGGCCATCAGTGGGATGTACCTATGCTGCAGAAAGGACTCTGAAGGTACCACTACCTATGACAGATGCTGATGCCTATACATTATAATCACTATAGACACCTGACACACAGGAGTACTGTGCCAGGTTCCCAGGGCTTGCTCACCGGGGTGGGTTGGCAGCATCAGCCTTGTAACAAGGGTTAAGCAAATTCTGCTGGCTGGGCTGCCAGAAGTTAGATACTGTGAAGGCCCAGCAAGGAGTTTTCAGGATAATGAGGGTTTGCAGATTCTAGTGAAAGTCAATGTTGATTTCTGCTTTGGAGACATCTACAGCTTCTTGAAATCCCTGCTTTTAAATTTGCTTACCAACATGTAAATGTGAGTTACTTACAAAATAGAGACACTAGTTTCACTTGTGACCAGGTGCTACTCAGCTGTTTTCTAAAACCAGTACTTACGCAAACATGCCCACAGAGTGATTGAATTTAACTGTACTGTGGACCTTCCCTTAGCCTAGTTTTAAGCAGAGTTTCATAGGTGATTTCTTGAGACAGAATTAAATATAGTTTTAAAGATAACAGTCTTACAAGATGCAAATTTGAATGGTGTTTTGGTGTTACTCTATACAGTCAGTCATGAAAAATGAAGCAGGCCCATGCATATTAAATATCTCACAGATAAACACATGTCATGAAGGGATCCAGACATAGAAACCTGCCTGGTTCTGGGATAGCTTCCAAGGACAAATAGAGAGAGCTCTGCCTGTAAAAATATTTTTTCCTGTTAGGTTGGCTAGTATCACCCAGACACAGCAGGCTGAAAGTGTATTTTCCCTTCTTCGTGGCTCAGAAATATTATTTTTCCTTGAACAAAATGTTCCATCAAACACTGACTAAGTTCTTGAGTTTACTCTTGTTCTGGTTTTGGTCCTCCAAATTATTTAATTTAATGCTCTCAGGAATCTCTGCACTCCACTGCAGTCACCAGCATTGACACATCCCCACGCACTGGAATCCACTCACTTTGGGATGCTGATCTGCCTGTGGCAGGAGCCCAGTCGCATTGAGACCCTGCACAAGAATGTCTCTTGCCAGATTTTCTGAAGGGTCTTTCTGCACTTTTTTCTCCCACAGCAGTCGATCATGGAACAGGTCAGTTGGTATCTTACTGTCTCCCTGAACCAAGAAGGGCATTCTCACAGAATACATCCATGCATGATTTATTTATAAATATTTTGTACTAGGAAAGTAACAAATGAATACCTGTGATATGCAAAGGGAACTTGCTTATGTTTAACTGTTTCCAGCTTCTGGCCAAGAATGATAACTTTTGGCTGCAGGGACTCCCAGACAGTCTCCTCACCAGGAATGTTCCTCTTCAACGTTGCAGACAGAGCCATTTGTTGTGCGTCATCACCAGCACTTGGCTAGCAGGTTAGTCTTTTGACCAGCAGTGGTCAATTGAATTTTTGAGCTCTGCTTTTCAGGCTAAGATGCCTAATTTTCACATGTAAGAAACTAAGACAAAATTCTGTCTATTGGTGTCAAAACTGCGATTTGATGGCTGTTTTCACCTGTGCACCAAACATGGATAACCCTGAAGAGGAGAGCTAAAGGGTTAAATCTAAAATGTAGAGCAGTCACCAAGCAACTATTTTCCCTTCTGTATACAGTGCTGTGTTATCATTGTGCCGCCCAGAGATAGGTGTGAATGACACAGTGAAGTGGGCCTGGGAAGCATAATCAGCTCCGTGTCCCTTACTCCTGCTGATCTGTTGGTCTGTTTAGAAGAACAACTGCAAAGTACAGGACACCAAGCCAGAAAAGCACATTCTGAGTATCAAAACTCAAACTGACCTCTTGACTTGACTGACCATTTGTCTATATCTCTGACTTCATGTCAGAAAGGTGAGGAATTGCAAACCACCTGCATATGTCAGCCTGGCACTTCCGAAGACAGCTTGTTGGCCAGAGTAACTTTTTCTAAGGTCTAAAAATGACCAAATGACCTCCTGCCAAGACTGGATGCACACATCAGGCAAGCTTTGGCACTTATGGCCCTTCTTATGAACTAAGTGTAGTAGTGTGCTTTTATACTTCTCCAAAATGATCCCCCAGTATTTTATTGCTTTCCTTTTATGCTCAGTTTTAATCCGACTGCTATGAAACCTCTCTTCTCTTAGTGATGCCTTGCATTAACCTGGAGAAAGTCCTGTCACTGCCCAATACCTTCCTTTCCCCATCTGCAAAAGGGGCCATGGCTTTCATCTGCTTTATGAAGTCCTTTCACTTCTGCAGGTGAGAAGATTTTTGTTGTACAGAGATACTTTCAGTCACTGGAATGGAGGCAAAGTTTTAAGAGCAGACTGTAGTATTTTGTACAAGTTTTTGATATACACAAATATACAAGATAGTTAAAATTCAGCAGTCATAATTCAGCGAATTGTGTACGGTGGGTAAAACACAAGTCTTGCAGAACATAAGCTATAACAAAATTATTTATTTATGATCATAACATCACTGATTCTCTACATAATTTCATTCATTGCTACAGCCTTAAAAGTCCCTGCCGTGTTTCTACAGCTTAACTAACTAGCCAAGGACATTTCAAACTGTCCCATATAGTTCAATGTCAGTTACCATAGTCCTCTTTCATTTTAATTATGTTCCACCAAATCCCAAAAATACAAGCTAGAGCTATTTTAGAAGGAAGCCCCAAACTGAGGAAGAATTTGAAGACCTGCCATGAGTGATGGGGCTTCAGTGCAACATGGAAATCATGGAAATACGGAAATGAGCTGAGAGGGGCATACTCTGGCCATCTTCAGGCTTGTTTTATCCATCATGAGAAGAAAACTGCAGATTGTGTGTACTCGATCCCCTCGTCCAGATCATTGATAGAGATATTAGAGAGAACTGGCTCCAGTACTGAGCCCTGGGAACACCACTTGTGACAGGCTGCCAACTGGATTTAACTCCATTCGCCATAACACTTTGGGCCTGGCCTTTCAGCCAATTTTTTATCCGGTGAAGAATATGTCCATCCAAGCCATGAGCAATGCACTTAGGGAATGGTGATGCCCTTTCTTATGGCCTGGCTGCAACAGACAAACCTGTCTTAGAGCATACACATAAAAAACGTCAGTCCTTGGATCACATCTCTTACTCCCATTCTTTATGTCACTGTGTGAAGGGCAGAACACATCTCATCCAGTACTGGTTGTCTGAGTGCTGCAGAGCTAATCCATCCCATTCAAGCAGGCTCATCTAGTAGGCAATGGGGAGACAGTGATTTACACACAGTGATTTGCCCTTCAGTCGTCTGATTCCCCAGTGCATGACAAACTCTTTAGTTCTCTCATGTTTTTCTCTTGCAAGTGCTTTTCTAGCCCATGTCAGGGATGCCCCAGGTCTGGTGAGCCATGAGTAGGAAACCCATCTAGCTCCCATCACAAGGGTATAGGACCTCAGTGTCTATAAGGAGAAATAAAACACTTTTCTGAGAAATCCTTTTCTAAGGGTACAATTGTCTAATAAATAATTCTCTTTTCTGACATGATTATTTTCATACAGCAACTACAGTTTTAATGCTTTCCTTTAGTGATGAGGCTTTACAGACGTCCTTCCTGCCATTTAAGCTGTTCATACTGCTTTGTTAATTGGTGTTTTATGAAGGTCAGAGGTTGAAAAGGCATTGATATCACATAGTGTCCACACCCAAAGTCAGCAGAATAGAGCTGCCAAGACCCTGGATGTGGAGGCCATGGTCACTGTATAGACATACTTGTCAAGTTACCTACAGAGCAATGAGAGGTCTTTTGTTGAGAAGAGTATGTGATTATGCAAAAAGATGACAATGCTGAATAACCAAGCCAAACCTTTCTTGTTTCCCAAGGAGTATCTGGGTTTGTAAACTTCTATTCACATGAAAAACGTCATTCTTGCTCTTCAGGAGGTAATAAGGATAATTAGCCAGGTGTCCTCTGACATTTCTCCTCCTCCAGCTTCAGAGGGCAACACCTTGCCTTGAACAATAATTCTCCTGGAAGCTTTGAAGGGAGACAATGTCATACG
Source organism: Thinocorus orbignyianus (assembly GCA_013400375.1). Classification (NCBI taxonomy): domain Eukaryota; kingdom Metazoa; phylum Chordata; class Aves; order Ciconiiformes; family Thinocoridae; genus Thinocorus; species Thinocorus orbignyianus. The sequence continues at coordinate 841,121 of VXBW01002690.1, read as the reverse complement.
CTGATTACCCAGTGAAGAACAAACTGCTGTTGTCCTCTGAATGAACTTTGAGTTGCTTACAGATTTTTTTCTGTTGCTGATGATTGGTCCTAGTTCTGTGCTGCAGTCCCAGCCTAAAGACTTTCCAGCAACCTTTTCCTCTACTGATCTTCACTTTAGATATTTTAGCCCTTTTCAGCTCTGTACTTTTAAAACACAAAAAAATTCCATGTTGATCATTTAGATGGGGCACTGTATTGCATTGTCCTTAGTTCAGCAGTAAATCATGTAGCTCCAGGATATGGGAAACTACTGACATGATTTCTGATAACAAACAGTGGTATTCCTTTCTTGTTGACCTTAATTTCCCTTTCCTTCTAGCAGAACTTTGGGAAAATATTTCTGATCCAAAGGTCGTATTCTGAACTCCCATTGCTGTTGTCACTACAAGGGAGACAGGAATCAATCAAGCAAAGAAAGTACTGCGGACGCAACTGTTGTCTTTTCATCTAAGCTTTTTGCTGTCTTGTCCCTCAAATGCAGAACATTGTGTCATGCTCTTGTCAGATATTCAGAGACTGAAAAGATGGTAGAAAGAAATGTGTTTTTTTTCATACCAAGGAAAAGCCTGTATGAAAAAGGCAGGTGATACACAGCTGCTGTGTGAATCTTATTTCCTGGCTGCAGTGACCTGTCAGGGCTACCAAAAATTACTTTCTGACATGCAGCCAGGTCCGTGTCCATCTTCTCCAGTAACTGCTGTTTCACCATGTACATCAGCACTTCCCTGTCTCCAGAGAAGACAGTGTTTACCTTAGATTTCAGGGATTTCATTTGCTAACCTAGTATTATTTTCTCCATGAATTTTGGCACACGTGGATGTTAATGAGATGCAAACTTTGTAAAGCTACACTTAAAAAAATATGTTTGTAGTCAGCATAAGAGACATTGTGCAGCAAGGACTTGGGAGAGATTTGCTATATATAAAGAACATAAGAATGATTTTGTGGTTGAGAAACTAGAGAGAGACTAAGACACAGGTTTAGGCTTCAGCTTTGCTGCAGACTTCTTCTACGACATGGGCACTCTTTCGCTGCTTGTTGTTTGGAAATGTGCAGAATTAATGCTTTTTTCTTTCTTTCTCGCTCTCTTGTTTTGTCCTGATTTCTCAGATTGGAAAAACCTTGACATTATAATTCTTATTCTGCATTTGTAAAGCTTGAACATGACTGGACACTGAAATGCAGCTATATTACTCATCATTACTTTGTCACTCTTATGCTCTATTGTCAGGGCAGTTGGTGCTGCAGAACACCCAGTTATACACTGGTTTCATTTGGTTTATTTATAGTTATAGGCCTGAAATAGCTGGAGTCAGCAGCAACATGTAAGAAAGAAAAGCAAGATCTTTTTTCTGAAGATGCCAGCACACTTTGTCTGCTGCGAGAAAAAAGTCTTAGCTTCAAAGGGAAGTCAGGCTTACCAGCTTGATAAACTTGTATGATGAATCAAGTGTTTTGCTAGAAGGGAGCACAGATCAGTGGATGTTGTCTATCCAGGTTTCAGTATGGTTTTCAATACTGTTGCCCATAACCATGGGCTGCATGAGCAGTGAGGTGGATTGAGAACTGGCTGAATGGCTGGGCCCAGAGGGTGGTGATCAGTGGGACAAAGTCTAGCTGGAAGCGAGTAACTGATGGCGTACTCCAGAAATCAATAGTAGGACCTATGTTGTTTAACATCATTAATTATCTGAATGGTGGGGCTGACTGTACCCTCAGCAAGTTTGCAGAGGATACAAAGAATGGCTGATAAGCCAGATGGCCATGCTGGCATCCAGAGGGACTTTGACAAACTGGAGAAATGGGCTGACAGGAACCTCCTGAAGTTCAACAAGAAGTACAAAGTCCTGCACATGGGGAGTAACAACCCCAGGTACCAGTACATTCTGGGGGCCAGCCAGCTGGAAAGTAGGCTGGCAGAAACAGACCTGAGGAATCATGGTGGACACCAGGTTGAAAATGACCCAGCAATGTGTCCTTGTGGCAAAGAAGGCAAATGACATCCTAGGCATTAGACAAAGTATTGCCAGCTGGTCAGAGGAGGTGATCCTTCCCTCTACTCAGCACTGGTGAAGTCATACCTGGAGTGCTATGTCCAGTACTGAGCTCCTCAGTGCAGACGAGACATGGACATACTGGAGAGTCCAACAAAGAGCCATGAAGATGATGAAGCGACTGGAGCATCTTTCCTATAAGGAAAGACTGAGAGAGCTGGGATTGTTCAGCCTGGAGGAGAGAAGGCTCGGGGAATTTTATCAATATATCTGCTAAATACCCGAGGGGAAGGTGCAAAGAGGATGGAGCTAGAGTCTTCCCAGTGATGCCCAGTAACAGGACCAGAGGCAATGGACGCAAACTGAAACACAAGAGTTTCCCTCTGAACATCAGCAAATACTTTTTTGCTGTGAGAGTGACTGAGCACTGGCACAGGTTGCCCGGGGTGGTTGTGGAGTCTCCATCACTGGAGATATTCAAAACTCATTTGAACATGGTTTTGGGCAACTGGCTGCAGATGGCCTGGCTTGAAGAGGGGGTTGAACTGGGTGACCTCTGCAGGTCCTTTCCAACCTCAACCCTTCTGTGACTCTGTGAAAGAGTGTTAGATAGAGCCAACTCTGGCAACGTTTATATCATCTGTCAGCAAACATCCTGTGACAACAAAGCCAGACAATTGTAGGCACAGCTTTCCTTCAAAAACTGAAAATGTGGTCACATGCTAAGAAAGAGCCAGTACAGGAATGGTGACGTGCTCTTATTCGTGACCCTGCAGTTCTGGGGGTGGAACCAACTCTTACACTCTACCACTGCAGTGTTGCTCCCCATAAGACATTCTGCCATGGTATACCTTTTCCAAATTTACATTTCCCACATCATATATTTTCTAAAAGATTTCTTGCAAAACTATTTCACAGTCCAAGTCATGAAGATTTTTTTGCCACTATTTTTTTTGTCTAAGTCAATGCATTTCAAGCCTGTGAAACCAATACTGTCCTGTTGCTGCGGTTCCAATGATCCACAGGGCCACTCTCCAGGATATCAGTGACATATAGCTTTATAGCAATGTTCAGTTAAAATTTGGTAATCAGGGAGCTGGGTGATGAGTAGTGCAGCTTCCTGCTGCAGAAAGCTGAGGAATCAGGGCTATTGTGCAGCATGGAGGGGAGGCATGACAGTCTGGTTTGGGGTGGCAGAAGGCACTGGAAATCATGGCAATTCCTCTGTGCTTCCAGCTGGGATTTCTAAGTGGCTTAAAAGGCCACCAAGAGGGATTATGTCCCCAGTTTTATTATCAAAAATTTTGCCTGGCTGCTGGCAACTTGAGTTATGTGAGTGCTTCCCACTGGTATTCTCACTATGCCCTGCCAGGAATTACTGCCCTTTCCAAGTTCTGTGGATTAAACTAGAAAACAAATGAACCAAATTAATCATATGAGGCAGAATATATTCAACAAGTCAACTCTAGGATCTGGAGCAACAGGGGTGTCTGGGCAGGCTGGCCTCCACGTTGATGACAGTGTTGTAATCACAATTTCTGAGTAATGATGTGGCACTGGAATGCCTCACCACATACCTTCCCTTCAGGTACAATACTGTTTTACTGTTTTGAACACTAGAAATATTTTGTGATATATGTAACTAAAAGATTGGTCAGAGTTGAAGAGTTGTCAAAATTGACAGTAGTATTTTCAGACTTTTCCTTCTACATTTTAGCATAAAACAAAGTCTGTAGCTTAATTTTTTTTTAATTAAATAACGTCTAGAAATAATTTTAGAACAGAATTGGAGTTGAACTTTTTATATTTACATTTTTAATAATGCAGCTTGAATTCACTATTTAAAACTTTGCAAATCTTTCTAGCCTAATAACCAAGTTTAGTTTTCACAGCGATGAAGGTGGATACTGATTGCACACCCCCTTTACAAGGGATGAATCCTCATGCCCTGACAAGACACTTGTTCCAACTGAAACCAGTTGGAAATACTTGCACTTATTTTAACTTCATTTTTTTCCTAGTTATCTAAAAAGATCACACTGTACTTGCTTAAACAAAACATTTAAAAATGCAGTTGTCATCCATTCTATTCCTCCTGTAGCTGAACACTTTGTTGTTTTGTAATAAACGGTGACATTAGTTCATATCATGTGATTAAAAAGGATTCATCACACATTAGAGCCCATAATCGCAGCCTATAGTCTCATTTTAACATTTCTCACTGGCATATCCTACTTGACCCTGCTTACTGCAGCACTTCTATTATGCTGTCTAAAAGGACAAGAGGACTGAGCAGAAACAAAAATGCAGGAGTGAACATTGCTTTTACACTCACAGCTATGTGTTCAGTGCTGTTATATCTCTAGATGAATAGAAGAAATCTGGAGTCTGGCCAACACCGCTTGACAGAAATCTCCATCTTCCAAAAAGAAAAAGCCCTGATGTGTTTAAAATAAACCGAACAACTAAACCAGTGAGAAAGAACTTTCTTTCACAGAAATTTAGGGCATCACTCAAGACAACCTGATTTAATACAGTATCAGCTTCATACTTTATGCACTATCACTGTTGGGGGATGTCTATTTCCTTTCTTGTCACACTGATAATATATAATGAGAATAAATATCAGAAGTTCAGAGGCTACTGAATAAATCTTTCTGTCTAGGTTTGTCAATAGGTAACACAGGGTTGATCTATTGCTGAGGAAAGAAACCAGGCTGTAAGAGAGAAAAAAAACACCTTCATGGTTCAACTTTGCTACACATGGTTTGCTGATAACATCGTGGAAATAGCTTTCATGTCTGTATTGAGCGACACAAACAGCCAAACCAGATCTTTCTTCTTTTAACTCTTTCTTTTTTTTCCTCTCTCTCGCTTTGGAGAGAATCACAGAATGATATGGTGTTGGAAGGGACCTCTGGAGGTCATCTAGTCCAACCCCCCTGCCAAAGCAGGTCCTCCTAGAGCAGGTTGCTCAGGCGCTTGTCCAGGTGGGTTTTGAGAGAGCTGCATTTCAAAGCAATGTGAAAATAAAAGGTAGGCAGGTGTTGTCTGAAGCTCAGCAAAACAAGTGTTGCTGTTGCTGAGCTGCTGGCTTGCTTGTGCCATGGGCTCCTGGGGCTAGCAGAGGGCAGGGGGCTGCCACTGGTGTCAGGGTCTGGGGGCGCAGAAGGAGGGCAGAGAGCCATGCTGCAGGCGAGGGAAAGGAGGGCTCCAGCACTCCCCATGCTAGTGCCTCAGCCTGTTTCTCTTGTGTTTTGGCCCAAGAACTTCCAGGTGGAAATACGGTAAGGAAGCCCAAGCTCAAAAGAAAGCCTGGCTTTAGGTTTACCCTGGACATTTGTTTCTCTGCTACTTATACTTATTTATCATTATTTGTCATTACTCATTTAACTCCTAACCAGTCTTAATGCTTGCACTCATCAGTTTTCTTTACTGTTGCCCTCTTTTACTCATTAAAAAAATAGACTATCCAGAAGCCTGTATTGCCCTTTTTCCATTGCCATAGGTTTTGTCTGTTTTCCTCCTTGTAGCCAGTCTGATGGGGTCACCTGCTGTGAAAATTAAGGAGCAGACTGTTAGTATGAGCGACGGGAGCCTGATGTCCACACTGCCTTGTCATGGGCTCATATGGAAATGTTGTGACACAGCCATACCAGGATACCCAAGTTCTTGTGGTCCATGAAAACACCCAGGTGTGGTATGGCTATTGACACAGAAATATTCATCTAACACCCCTCCATAATAGCGTCACGATTTTGACAGGCAAGGGTATTGTGTGTTTACATCTCTTACATCTAGAAAAATAGGTAGATGAAATAAAAGCGATTGAGACTCTGAGAGTTATTTGGGTCATTTAAGCGCATTTGGGATGGGATTCAACTCATCTAACTTTAGATGGGAATAAATCTGAGTCCATGGTGAGAGACAGGCATTTCTGTAGTATGATTCGTCTGATTTGCTTCAGATAACTACACTGCGATGTGCACAATAGAGAGCAGTGTCCCAAAACCACCTGTTCTCTTACTGAATTTGGGGAGAGCCGAAGGGGTGAGCGGTGATGGGGACCTGACGCCATGGAGGGGACTTCTCCTCTCACAGCTCAGCTGCTGCTCTGTTAACAGAGGTGGCTACTGATGTGCTGGTGATTTAAAACACTCAGTGATGCTCAACCTCTCTCGCTCTAAGAGTCCAAGAGTTGTGTTCTGGTATAAAAAGCCACAAGGATTTTTTGGTGTATCTTCGTCATGGAAGGTGTCTGTTATCCAAGTGTCTGCCAGGTAAGCCCACATTAAGCCTGGAAAGCAGCAGAGCAACAGCTTTTAGAGTAATTTGCCCCTTTCAATCATTTGGAAGGATTGTCTCTAGATTTGTTTCTTCAGCTTTTGATACTATGGTCACCAATGCCAAGAGTACTGGCTTCAGCTGGAGGCCCCAGAGCTCCCTCTTTGGCCTCCCCCACATCCTTCTTCCCTGGTCAGTGGTTTGGGTGGCCCCAGACTATGCCATTCCTTGCTGCCACTGCTGTGGGTTGCCCAGGGGTTTCATCTTCAGTTTGGAGTTAGAGAGTCCATCGTAACTTTTTCCTGTACCCTTTTACCTGAAATACCCTATTCCTCAGTTGTGCTAGTTGTCTGTGGGACTCAAGCAGAGATGACTGAAGGCCACAAACACCACGCAGATCCAAGAATGATTCCAGGAGCATGCACCTTCTTTTTATTGCAATAAAGCTCCTCTTTCCTGATGAAAAGCATTCTCAGCCAAGACATGCTCTCCATAAAACATGGAAGGAAATGTGGCTAAGGCTTTGTCTGGCCTGCAGACTTCACCTGCTCTGGGCTCCAGGGCTGTGGTCATGGCTCACCTCTGAACATTGCCCATAACTGGCACAAACAAAGCCTGTGATCACCACCCAAGCATGTCCGCAGCATGGTGCTCCCATATCTGCTCCTGTGTGCATGTTGCTTCCATCTATGTAGTGCATGGTCCTCAGTGTGGTGCTCTTGTGTATATGGCACATGGTCCTCAGGGTGGTGCTTCTGTGTACATGGTGTGTGGTGCATGGTCCTCAGCATGGTGCTTTTGTGTAACTGGTCCATCATATACAGGTCCTCCAGCATACATGACACAAGGTTATCAGTGTGGTGCCCTTGTGCCTCTGCATGTGAAGAGAGCTTAGCCCCTGTGGTCTCTCATGAAGGAGGTGTCGGGAAAATTGCAGTAACTTTCACAGGAGGTGGCAGAGTGCTCCCATCGGTTGCAGTCTTTCCCATCCCGGACCCAGCTGTCCCTCCCAGGCTGCCAGGACTCACTGCTGTCTCCCAACACGTCTTCTTCCATGCTGAGGGAGTCATCTGTAAAATCATCGCTGCCCAGGTCAGTTCTCTTCCAGGACAGGTATCCACATGCGGGGGTGGATATGCTGGGGGCTGCTGCAGGTTCTCTGCAGAGTTCTGCTGCCTCGCTTCATTTCTCTCTGGTCTATCAAATAGGAAAGGAAAATGTGGAGTATAAAATTCCCTCAGGCACCTTGACTACTTTTTAACCATGCTATTTTTATTTGAATTTGTCTGGTTAACATTGGCTGTGTCTTGTCCTGCTTGATTGTAGCACATAATAGAACCATACAATCATAGAACCATATGGTTAGAGTTGGAAAGGACCTTAAAGATCATCAAGTTCCAACCCCCCTGCCACGGGCAGGGATACCTCCCACCAGAGCAGGTTGCTCAAAGCCCCATCCAGCCTGGCCTTGGACACTTCAGGGATGGGGCATCCACAACTTCTCTGGGCAACCTGTTCCAGCGCCTCACCACCCTCACAGGAAAGAATTTCTTTCTGGTATCTAAAATTTCTGGAATTTAAAATTTCTATCTGGAAACCTGTCTGCCTGGAAACCACCAGCACCAACACAGAAGTTCAGGAAAAGAAGAGAGTTGAACTTAGATTACTGTTTTTCCCCTTATTCTTCCATTTTTTTAAAAGATCTTTTCCTTGTTAACAGTACTATATAATTAATATATCTCATTTCACTTTAATATGAAACTCTCTGAGACCTGCCTTTTTAATGTTCCTGAGTTTTCACAGAGTTAACAAAAATGTGGTTACATCAAGCTTTCTTTGTGCCCCGTGTCAGTTATGTGCTGTGGCTTTGTTAGGCACTGGCTGCTCCCATGCCCACGTGACTGACTCAGACACTTCACACAATGGCATAATAAGGCTCTCGTCTTGTCAGCAACAGCAAATTTGGAGGGAAAAAAAAAAAGAAAAAGAAAAAATTTCAAACAGTTGTCTTTGGTTGCTTTTAGTAAGACAGTTTTTATGTATTGTTCATCTTTTAATACAATTAATTAAATATTAAAGTAGGCCACCCAGAGCTACACCATGCAGTAAAGCTGATGGCAAAATCCCTGTGACACTAGTCAGCAACTGGTCTAGTCCTAAAGGGCACATCCAGGTATATTTGAGTCAGGGCAGTACTCAGCAGCCAGTCAATTCACTTTTGGGACACATGGGTCTGCTGCAAGGATGGACCTTCATCAGCAGATTGGGCTCCACTCAAAACATGCCAAAGCCATAATGCTTTGGCATAAAACAGACAAAGCAGGTCAGCCAGGGAGGGCATAAAATGAGCACAACTGAGGGTCAAGGCACTAACATAAAGGAGGATAAACTTGTGCTTTCTTCCCTATCGTGGCCACCACGATACTGACTTCACATACAAATTCAGTTAGTAGTGGTTTCACATACTAATTCCATAAGCCTTAAATTAGTTGTATAACAATTTAGAAAAGTTCAGGTATTTCTTTGGTTTGTTGGCTGCTGGATTCACACCACTGAAAAGTCACGTAGAGGTCTCCTCACAGAGGTTATTTCTGACCAGCACAGTTACAGGGAGTGATGTACACCTACAGCCTTAAACTATCGTGGAAACAACTCTAAAATGAGATTCCTCACTTGATGAAGGATGCACCTGTACTTCCCTCTGAGCTTCATGCATCAGGCATCTGATGTAAAATTTCCCTTTTTTTATTATGACATTACAAATTATCTGCAGGGAAAAAGAAAAAAAAAAAGAAAAAAAAAAGAAATTCAGGTTCAGCATTCTTTACCCAGGCTCTCTCCCATTTGCATAAGACATACCTCAGTTGGGATGAATCTAAAGGGTTGCCTTCTAAAAGCATCATAAATATTATTTTTTAACCGATGCCACATATTGGCTAAAGAAATCTGCTGCCTCTCATCACTGCCAGAAGTATAGTTTAAGACAAACTGCTGCGAGACAGCGGCACTTACGGTATTTCTACTGAAGAGGAGGAGGTGGGGAGTTTGGGTGGCCTGACAGACAGTAGAATGTCATGCAAGGGGCAAAACAGCAATCATGACTACGTTCAATGCTGTTTGACACAACAATATTTGACCCTTGAGGCCGACAGAACAGCCCAAGTTCTCCATCTGAAAGATCTGTTGTGTGCTGGCCAGAAAAAGGCTAAAAGTCGTAGCTGTTTCTGATATGGCCTCCTCTCACATATTCCTTGCTCTGATCACAGAAGTTTCCTTCTGAGGAAACCACTCTTAGCAAGACTCTGATAGCAAACGTGCATCCATGTGTGTCTGCCATTGGGTGAGACGTGTCCTCACAAGGATATTTATCACCTGGTACATCTGTAGGCGAAAACCTTTCATTCAGGGTCTCTGTATAATCAAACCCAGTGGCTCATTGGCTGAAAACAATTCATGACTGGTGCCTTCCTCTTTACACCCACCCTTTAGGTATTTATAAATGTTGATCAGATCTCCCCTCCCAGCAGGACAGATTGGAGCAGAAGGAGCTGAGATACCTGCTTAGAAATACAGGGGAGAGGTTTCACTTCTTTGCATTTAAGGAAAAAAAAAAATAGCTTGTTTCTGTGATTGCCCTCCTGATGTAAAAACACATTCCACCCTTACCTAGAAGACTTAGCACTGCCTCTCCCTGAAATCACATCCCAGCGGGGTTCTGTGGAGTAAGAAAACACACTGTGCAGGGGGCATTGCTCATCTTGTCAATTCTTTTGCTTGACGGTGCATAGCAGCATCCCTTGTTATTTTCCTCCTCCTTAGTGAGCTTAAAGAGTTCAAATCATTCAGTCTTTCTCCCAGAAAATCCTTTCTAGGTCTTTGCTAGATTCTGATCCTTAGAAATTAAATAACTGCAACACAAAGGCTGGCTCCTTGTTAAACTGCCTGCAGAGCTACCATGGAATTTTATAGGATTCTCTCTTATTCTGGCAGTGTACTGCAGCTTAACTCACCTAAGCTTTTGCCTGTGGTTCTGAGGATTTAGTTGATGTGAGGAGCTACTTTCTGCTCTGAACCTCCTCCTCTCTTCCTTTGTGGGATTCTCCAGTTGAAGCTGGAGGCGAAATCACATCATTTCATGGTAAGACACCAATGATGCAGACAAGAATATCCTCCCTTAGGAGTGAGTACACGTTTTTTTTTTTTATATACATGTAAAAACTACATTTGATACCACCTGTGGGGATGAGGTGGGATTTCACTGTAAGAAAGACTTTCTGCCTGAAGGTCAGCAGACATGACTGCTTCAGTGTAACGTGGTCATCTCTCCGAATGAACAGTCACACACATACAAATACATACTGAAATCTATAGATAATTCTTTGAAGTATATCACTTCAAGCACATTGACTACAGGAGCTGTATAAGATACAGGAATATTTGTATGAACAAGCCTGTACATTGCAAAAAATATGCAGGCTCTTATCCACCAACCAACCTGAACTGAATGGACATGTTGGTAGAGAATTCAAATTATTTCCTATTCAGTTCCCTCAGCTGACATTAAGTCCATCAAAGACTTCTCTTCCTCCTGTTTCCTTTCAAAACTTGTCCATTTTTATTGATTTTTTAAAACTTTTGCACTTTTAATCACTGATACAGCCAGAACCCATAAGAGGGAAAAAAACACCAACCAAACAGCTTTATTGTTTAAGTTAATGAAAATGAAACTATAAATCTTTTGATATTTATTCTTTTGATTACTGCCATAGACTTGTAGCAATGTAGATGGCATGCCAGGGGCTACAGAAAATACAGAAAATGTTTTTAGATGGAATGATGAGGAGAAACTTTTGAGATTATTTTTTTCCAGAGGTAGCAAGGTTGATGATTTTGCAATGACAGTGGGCCCCCTCCTTTGCCTTAGTGACACAGCTGAAAGGCTTCCTCTTCACTTCCAAGAAGTATATTTCAAAAAATTATCAATTAAAGGCTAGAAATGCAAATACTACACTTACCTTGCTATGCATAATGCATGTTGAAACCAGAAATCATCATCTTTATAACTGTAGGAAGCACACTGCTTACTCAACAAACATACTAAAAAAGAAAATATTTCATATTTTAAACCAGTAAAGTGCTTGTCAGCAGTTGAAATTACACAGGTGACAAGGATGTTTCTGTTCATTTCTCAGGAAGGACACAGAGTTTCATGTTTTATGAACCAGAATTTTAGTGTAAAAACAAAGGGGAGGACTTACAAGTACCCAGGCACATTGTACATGACACAACCCACTAAAGCTTTGACTATTTCCCTTGCCTTTGACTGTGAACCAGGAATAATTATTTAAATAAATAAATCAATACATACATAAATAAGGGAAGAAGACACTAATAAACCTAATTTTCCTTGTACTGAGGAGAAGACCCATCCTTGAGGAGTTCTTCTGAGAGAAGCTAAACCAGCCTGCTTATGTTTGGGAAGAATCAGTCACTAAAGCTTTTTTTTTTTTTAAGTGTACAAATTCAGGAAACTGTCATAGCTTGAAAAAAGAACTGCCTTCATTCTAGGTTTTGTTCTTTCCAGGTCTCTCAAGGCCAAACTGCCAACTCCTCTGCTCAGCAGCTTGTTTTCTCCAGGGCTTTCATCCCCTACACAGCCGTAAGCACCAGGCAAACAAGGAACACACGTTTTCAGTATCTGCCATTCTGTCAAGCTCTCACCATTTTCAGTCAAGGCAGGTAAAAGCAGGACAGTAAAGATTTAAACTTGGGGAATAATTCTGGGAAGCTTTCAGTGCTCAGGTCAGGAGGGCAGCTTTGCTGCTCCTTGACACTGGCCCCAGCCACAGGGCAGAGCTGCAGCCACCACTTCTCTGAGAAACGTCACATCGAAGAGAAAGCAAAACTCAGATCACATTGAAGTCCTGTTCATACTCATATCCTTGGAGTTTGAAAAATCACTTGAGAGCGAATCAAAGCTGAGCTTTAACTCCTCATGTTCTTTCTCTGTTTGCTTTCTGTGAGCATCTGCAGGAAACTGTTCTGCTCAGAAGTGTTTCCAGGACTGCCATCAGCGCTGGTTTGCCTGTATAAAACCACGTTTCACGAGAGAAGCAACAGAATCTGGGCAGCTTTTCCCAGCTATGACAAATAAGAGGGCTGCACTGTGGCTCCTCGCTCTCACATCTTCCTGCCAGCAACAAAGGAAACGATCAATGGTGTCCTTGAAGGATTTTTCCAAGGACTTGGCTACCTGCAGAGATCTTCTCATTTCATCTCACAAAAAATAAAACAAAACAAACAAAGGACACTAGAGGTAGAAAAACATTTGATTAAACAATTAGTTGAAGTTCTGTGATGCCTCACTGGTACCTGGGACACAACACAGTGATTTAACTGTATCCTTCCCCACTCAAATGATGCACCTGCAAATGTGCCATGACTGCTGAATCAGTGGCTTTACTCCATAAATACAACTAGTTCTTGGTATAGCAAAGCAAAAGATTTCCCAGATATATGTATTTGGAAACACCAACATACTGGTATCCTGAAAATACAACTAGACAGACTAAGCCCTTTTAAGTATTATACTTCATTCCCACAGCCACTGACAGCACACAGCAGTTGCTGGGTGAAATCCTTCAAGCCAGGCTATGTGGGAAGTTGGAACAGGTGACAGAAGCTCAGAAGGGATCATCAGAGAGCATGAACTAAACCTGTATTTCTGAACCCCATGAGTAGTTGAAAAGTCACCAGAGGAAAGATTTACTTCTGAATTAAGAAATTGGAAATTGCCACACTTACCCTAGACCCTGGGGACAGCATGTCCTCTGCTGCAGCCACAGGCAACTTGAACTTCAACGTTTCCAAAATGTCGTTAGCATTTGCTGTTATAACCTGGAGACTCTTGTTTCACGTATGATGTTGTAACACTGTCCTAAGTACCAAAACCTTCTCAGCCTTAAAAGCTTTGAATTTCAGTTTCACTGAGAGTCCCCACAGTCCTTGGCGCAAGAGGAATCAATAAGCTTTGACTCCACTTACTCCGCATCAGACTGGGTCCTACATCTAACGTGTACTATGTAAGGCACAACAGGAATGTAACAAACCAAAAAGTGAGTATTTATAAAAATGTAAATGAAAATAAAGGACAGTAAAAGTCCTTCCTAACAGTAACAGTAACAGACAAAACCAGGAAAGTGAGTATTAGAACAGGAAGAAACTTTTCTATCCTAAAAAAGGTCAGCAAAGATGGAAATGAGGTGAATGCCTACCACCGCTCATGACTTTTCCATTCCACACACCTCCTTTTGGGACTGCAAGCTCTCCTGTTTTCCCACCTATTCACACGGCCTCTCAAAGGACAAAGCCATAGACACTGAACCCCCTAAATTTTGCTGCATTATAGTCACGCTGTGAGAACTTCAGAGACAATTAACATTGTAGATGTTTAAATTAGTCCACAACTATAACCTTTTCTTCAATAAACTGTCATAATTTATGCTTAGTTCAGTAATTACAAAAAGCTGCATGTTCCTCATACTCCCATGACTGCACACAATTATTGACAGAAAGAATATGACTAACAAAGCAAACTCATTTTCAGAAAACTGCATGAATTTTTCACCATTTCTCATACTGAGCTATATTTTTATGCAATTTGCTGCCATCTAATTTCCTTAGTGTCAAACTGAGGGAAGATGCAGAGCACACGCTTGGCGTGACTTGAGAGGTTAGGAAAATCCCTCTGGGAGAGTCCCATGTCGCATTGTTCAGGTGAGCTGTGCCAGAGCTCGCAGGGACAGCCAGAGCAGCCAGGCCGCCACCTCACACCCTCTGAAGGTGGAAAGTGAAGGCAGGTTCCCAACATGTCTCATTAACTGGGAAGCTCTGTGTACAACAGGGCACCACACATTTTCCTGCCACAGCAACCCACAGGTGGCTCCTTGACACCAACCTGATTCTAGGCCAGCTGCTGACAGGTCTTACAAAGGAGGATTTTAAAAAAAAAAAAAAAAAGTATTTGCCCTGAACTCCTAATTATTACAAAACTGCGTATCTTTGTATTTTTCAGAACTAAGGCCTTTTATTGCATTTTGCATCACCATTCAGATTTAGGAATGAACTGCATACATTGAGCCATGATGTATTCTTGATTGCAATATCTCAGCAGTTTACAACATTTGATCTAAATAAACTAAATACTCGAGAAACATTATTGCTGATGATGGAATAGCTCCATCTTCTGGAATAAAAGTTACTTTCTTGACAACCATCTTTGTATTTCCAACACGGATCCATGTGTAAAAATTCCTATTTCAAAACCTAACTTGAATGTTTTTACTGATTAGGTGAATCTTGGAAAGAAAATGGGAGAAATTTCAGATACTGGTGCGAGTTCTGATAAACTTCAGGGAGCTTCATTATTTTCGAACAACACTGGAAAGGCATGCCTGTTGTACAGCATGCCTTATTAAAAACTGGCCTTATTATTTAAAAAATAGCTGTAATCTGACTTTGAGAACAAGAATTTAAACTCTGTTTAAGGCAAAACACTCAACACAAGCATACTTAACTTTAGTCCTCCTGATTTCGGGTACTTCAGTCTTCACATTAAAATTCTGTAGTGTTAAAACAGCGTGCTTGTGGATAAACACTGTCCTAAACAAGGAGTGATTAAAGTCCCTGCTGAAGTACTTGAAATCTGAACTATGCAGAAGGGGAGAGCAGGGGGTTAAAAAGTGTTCCTCTTTGCTATTTATCAAAAACCTGAAATGGATGTTTAAAAGAAACATTTCAAGTTAAGCACATCACGCATTTTAGGTAGATAATTAGAAACTATGATTCCACATGCACAATTTAACTTACAGTCAAGTCAGGTGTTCAATTCAAGAGGCCAGAACAAACCCATGATTACAATTTCTGACTTTATCACTTTTATGTGTGACAGGCACATTCTATGGTTGTTGCTTGAAAAAAGCAAGCATTAATGAACTGAGATCTTAGGTACTTACTTACT
Organism: Thinocorus orbignyianus; assembly: GCA_013400375.1. NCBI lineage: Eukaryota > Metazoa > Chordata > Aves > Ciconiiformes > Thinocoridae > Thinocorus > Thinocorus orbignyianus. Next base: position 825,783 of record VXBW01002690.1, on the reverse strand, counting down.
CACAAAGCGAAAAGAGCTTTGCAGCTGTTAATGATCTGCCGACTGGTGCTACGTAGTATTTCTCGGTTTCGCAGGAAGGGTAGAGCCACCAAAGGAAAATGAAAAATTAAACATGTACATCTCCATCCACTTTTGAAATAGCAGTGTATCTCAAGTTAATACATACTCGTGGACACACAGGAATAGCAGAAATTTAAATAAACTTGCTTAACAAAACAAAGCAACTGAAGCTTTATTTGTCTATATAGAAAGAGGTGTTCCCATGTGCATTCTTTTAAGCTAAGGAAAATGAAACAGCCATGCAGCCCTTGTAAGAAATAAATCCTAAGGTGGCGAGATATATACATAGAAACTTTCCCCTTCAGTAGATGATTCTTCTCAACAGACTCTTAATGTCATATAGGAGAGCCAAACTTGTGACTACTTTATAGTAGAATATTCTACTACATTTTTTCCAGTACAATAGCAAAACCATTGCATGAACCACTGTATTGCTCACATCAGTTCAACAAGAGCAGGTAACAAAACATAAGCGGCTAAATGTGTATCTGGAAGCCAGACTCCTTAAGTAAAGTAAGCACAATGAAAGGATATAGAACAAATGAAAGTATTTTTCTTCAAAAAAATTATCTTTCAACCTTCTGCAACTTCACGTCTCATATGGCTTTTGAATGGAGGCATTAAGTTAAAAGAATTTTCCCACCCATAGTCAAGTATTGACTGCATTTAAATACAGCAATGCAAGGACAAACAAAAGCTAAAAATTTAGCACACCATATTACTTTTTGTAATATGGGAATAAAACCCCTTTTGCTAAGGCTACAAAGGACAGATTTGCAGAAATATGAGGTACCAGTATTTATGGTCAGAAAAGTAAAGGAGCCAAAGAATTATACAGCATTGTCATCAGACAGTTCTTTCCTCTTTTTCCTTTTGCCTTTTTTTTTTTTTTTGAGGGGTTTTGGTTCTGTTCTTGTTTTTTTTTTTACAAAATACATGTCTTGATGACTACATGCTTTAAGCTTATATTTATTTATTTTTTATATATATATTTTTTTTTATTTGTAGGGGCAATTGAGAGAGAGTCACAAATAAGGAAAGGACACTAGGTTTTAATAAGGGCAAAAAAAAAAAAAAAGTTTTCACCAGAATAGATTCACATTACAGTACACCAATATTGACAGCATTCTCTTTTGTCTATTTTTGGTACATAAGATGGAATCTCTCTACTTAACCTTATAAGGCTTCAGTAACTAAAAAGTAAAAAACCTATTAGTTTACAATTTATTTAAAAATTCTGAAAGACACAGCAAGTTCTAAACTTTAGTAGTGCTACCCATACACAACCATCCGGTTTAAGAACCCATTAAAAGAGCCTCCTTTCAAGGGAGCTTCCAACAGCAGAGTTGTGCAATATGGATTTCTCTTACTACAAGGGCGGGAAAAAAATTACACATGGCACATTCTCATTCATATTTTGCAATGTAAAAAGTTACAAACATACCTAATCAAATAAATAATAAAAAATGAATCTGAAATGTGTTTGTTATGTATCCTAAAACCACTATGCAGAATAATGGAAACTTTCACTCACAGACTATTTACATGGTAATACCCAGGTGAGGGTACACACATTGCTACAAAACTCATAAAACAAAGGGTAAACGTGAAATGTTTTCCATAGTAAAGGTCTAGCAGCATGACTATATCTAATGCTGTTTGTTTTCTTGATGTTTTTTGGAAGTTTGTTTTAATCTATGTCTTCATCCAGTTCATAATTGTCTTTATCATAAATATCTTTTACTAAAAGAACCCGTACAAGCATATTTTCCAAAGTGTTGCGGTCCAGTGAAGTGGCAGTGTACCAGATGGGACTCTCCGCGGAGACGGAGCACTCCGGCTGCAGGTAGAACATGTCCGTCCTCTGATTCAGATTCTGTGGGCTACACAAGGCAGGAAAACACAGGAGGATCAGAAAAACAGCCTCACAGGACAAAACGGTACATCAGCACTTTTGACATCCTCTGCAAACAACCCTACTCAGGCAAGTTACAACCTGCCCAGGGAGGCTGTGGTGTCCCTCTCTGGAGATCGTCAAGACCTGCCTGGATGCAGTCCTGAGTAATGTGCTCTAGGGAATCCTGCTTCAGCAGGGCAGTTGGACTAGATGATCTCTTCCAACTCCGACAATTCCCCGATTTCATGAAATGCAGTCTTATTCACAGAAGCAGCTGTGCTGGGACTGGTCCAAGCCCAAGCCGGTCCCAGGTCCTCAGCGCAGCCAAAAGTAGATGCCTGGGACTGAGCAAGCACACAGGAAACCACAGACTCTTCCAGCTTTCAAAAAGTTTGCAGGTCCTAGACTTTCTAAACCAGAAAGTACCTTCTACCTATTTCACTTCAGGTTACATAAGATCACCATTAAAATCAGTCGCTTGAATGGCTGTTCTAATTAAAGAAAAGTATTTCCTATGAAATTCTGTTTTCAAACACTTCCAAAACACTTAACTGCTAAACTGTTTTTTTGGGGGGATGGTTTTCTCGTGGGATTTTTTTTATTATTTTTATTTTTGAAGAGTTGCCTAAACTTTTCTTTTGAATGTCTTAATTTCTGTGCAGACTGGAAGGAAACAAGCTATTCTAAATCATAGAATGGTTAGAGTTGGAAGGTACCTTAAAGATCATCAAGTTCCAATCCCCCTGCCGTGGGCAGGGACAGATTATGCTAGATTATTTTTCACAGTAGTATTTTTTTCTACTACAAAATATTTTAAATATGCTTTCAAACAAGGTATCTTGAAAGCATTGACATTTCCAATTCCTGATAACTTAACACTGAGGAAATCTTGTCTCAATCCAATTCTTACTGAACTGACAGGGCCTTCACAAATGAAACCCTCAGTAGCAAAACCTACCAGATCCCTTGCTCGTAATTCTCCACAGAGATACTTGGTTGCTTCCTGGTAAGAAAACTGAATCATACTGTCATTTCCCAGATGGAGTCCTTAACAGTTGACACTGAAGTACTCTGCTGCTCCCACCCTTTCTGCACATCTTGTCCTGGTCCAGAACTGGAGATTTCAATGCTTTTGTTTAGCTGTTTTTCAGAAGATCTCAATCCATCCCCTTTGCTTGAGTGTATTTCATCTTGTGTCAAAACATCTCCCTTGTGTACCTTGCCTACTTTAGACTGCTTCTGTATGACCCTGTGTCACACTTACCTTTTTGACAGATAGCACTCAAACATTTTCACAGGGCATCTAGCTGGATCAGACGTGTTCTCGATTTGTTCAAATACTGGCTCATCATCTTCATGTTTCCTTTTTCCAGTAGTAATTTTATCTTAAAGAAGAAAACCAACAACGTCTAAGCCATAATTTCAAGTTATTCTACATTTTTCAGTAAACACCCCAGAGTGGGCAGCCCACCAAGTCCAGCTACACACATCTGTAAGCTGGAGATGCCACCTGCATTTAGGGTGGAGACCAGTGGGTTCAAAGGCATCATTTAACCCAGAGACCCTGTAGTCTCCACAGCCCATGCACTCCCACACTCTCCAATTAAGGATCTGGGAGCTGCTAAACTTTACCCCCAGCTCCTGGCAAGGAGTCCAGATGTCCCTCAGAGGAACACAGCGCGGACACTCCTACAATACCTATTTTGGAACTGCCATAGTACCTTCACTATCAGCTCTGCACAGGGAAGACACTTGATATCGAAGACAGGCTTTGCTTTCCATTGTTAGAGGATTTTTTTTCCACTGTCTAAAAACAGTGCCAAAAGAAAGTCTTAAGTGTTGCTCCACTGTTTTCAGGCCAAAATATTTAGTGTTAAAGTAGAACAGAGTATTCAGAAGAGCAACCGGTGAATGTGATCCTAGCTGTTTAATCCTCCAAAGGTAATCTTCTTCAACTCGAGAGAATATTGATCCTTCAAAAAAAGAGTATTAGAGAAAATACAATGGGTTAGCCCATAAACTGTCCAGGTGCAAAAGGATCAGTTTCTGTTTACTGTAAAATTTAACAAAATGTTCATGACAGAAGCCTCTAATAACCATATTTAATTGTACATCCACATCCCCAAACCCACCTCTTAAAGACACAGACAGACACTGCTTCAGGAGAGACAGTCAATGGGACACACCTGTACAGGCAGTTTCACACAGAAAAAATTTCTGTTTAATGACAGCACCACCACTGCTTACATGCAGCTCCCTTATGTTATTACACAAAAACAAATGTTCAAGGGGCTAATCTTAATCTCTTCATGAAAAGCGCATTTTGGAGTTCATTTTGTTCTGCTCAGGCAAGATCTCCAAAGAGCTATACCTTCCTTCTTCTTTCTTATTGTTCATGGATACCCCACATGGAAGCACTCCTGGACTGTACCAGGGTATAGGGAGGGCTCTATACAGAAGCTCTCCAGAGCTATACAGAAAAAAAGCCAATATCAAGAAGCGAGAGGAAAGGGGCTGGTAAGAACAAGGCCTCAACTCAAGAGAAAATAGTGAGAAATATGAAAGGATAGTGGATTCTGCAGCTCAGCGCCAACATCAATCTGCTGGGGAAAACACCTGTCTTCTCCATGAACTGATGATCCTCCTGAGCAGAAGGCCCATAGCAGAGAGTCCTCCCAGTCCAGCTGACAAAGGCTAAAGTACAGAGCTCGTTACCCCTATGCACACACAGCCCAGTGCCTGCCTGCCTCCCATCTGGGAAAAAACAATGGGCATAAAATAAATACAGCTCGGGTAGAAAGTACACGTCGAAGAGCAGCTGCTTATTCTAACTGTCTCTTCTAAAAATTGACAGTCAATTTAAGATGAACAGTCTTAACTGAATGCTTAACTCTTAGATGAGATCTTTATGATTTTAATCAATTACTATTGCAATGCATAATATGTTTGTATATATCTACATGCTTAAGAATACCAAATTATTAAGAGATGAAAAACATACATGACCAAAAAGAAAATTACCATCTGGAAGAATGCTTGGTTGCCAACTTCTAAGGATTTTATTTAATTCTTGTTCAAATGTCTGGTAGATTGGATCAATAAATATGTTGTCTTTTCGATTACTTCCATATAAATACTACAGAAAAGAGAGAGACAAGCAATATTTACAACTCCAGATCAGAACAAAACATGTGCCATAGGGTTCTTTTTCATAACAATGCTTGCACTTTTACAAAAAAACCCCAGACTATAAAATAAAGCAATGACACTCTTCTGATATTTAGCAGTTAAAAGTTATCTCCAATATAATGTATGTTGTAATTTTCTAACTGGATGTGAATCATAGACTAACTACAACTCTAACATTTTTAGCTAAAATATGTTGTGTGCAACTTTGTATCAGTGAATGGGGAGTCATTAAAAAAAAAAAAACCAACCAAAAAAGGAATTTATCTTTTCCTCCCCCTAAGTTTTCAAAGAAAAAAAGCGTTTAGCAGAAAGAACGTGCCATTTTAAATGTGAACTCTGGACACTGACAAAAGCATCTTCGACCCAGAAGTGGGAGTAAGAAGACCCCCTCATATATTTGTGGCAATGATACGCAGCAGTGCAAGAAAAACGATAGGATGGTGCAAGGTGCCTGCTATTCTGCAACCTAATTATCTTAACCCTCTTGACCTTACAGACAGAAATTCTTTTGAACCTTTACCAAGAATTAACAGCTAAGGGCTATAGTAGTATTTGACGTTGTCCTCTCCACAGACACTTCTAAGAAACAGAGGACTGGCTTCTTAAATTTTCCACTTTGCCTGAACAAGCCTGTTGTTGGCAAATACAATAAAAGTGACAGACACATGCTCACTTCTGAAATGGCATCTATTTCTGCACACATACTTGAAATAACATTAAGCACAGCACTCATTCTTGGTGTAAAGCATATCTTGACTTCCTTATCTTTGGGCTTAGTTTTATATTAAGGAAAAATGAATGAATAAACTCCCTAGAAGTCTTCATTTTCCTTCAGATAACTATTTTATACGATACATTTCACTAATTCTTCAAAGCACAATATTCCCCCAAATGTGCTTGTTTCTACATATATCAGTTTTCATTTTATAATGCAATTCTAAACCAGACAATACAGCTTAATATAAGCTTCATGAGGTTTATCCCTCTGTTCTCTGGCATATTTTTCCTCTGGATTTTCTTCTTCTCTGGTTTGCATTAAGCACTCACACTGAACACTGGCAGTGAAACTGAATCAGACTGAAAACTGCTTCAAACCAATTCCCACACAAGCCTATGAGAACTTGACTGAAAATCTTTCTGTATCCTGCTTCAGAGTAAGTTTTTGGCTAAACCCTGGCACACCTGGTAGAAATCTGTGAGGCACACCGGACCATTAGCACCACAGGGTCTACAGAAGAACCATGCTGTATTGCAGCCTCTCCTGCTACACAACACCCAACCTGCATCTGCAAACCTTCATATTCACACCACAGCGCTGTGCTCTGCTGCTCTACAAACTCTGGCAAGGACAGGGTTAGCACAAGCTCTACCAAAACAGCAGTGAACGGAAGGGAACTAAACACGTCTCTGAGTCCCACAGTAGAGAACAGACTGAATCACTGCCCACAGTGCCATCACTCTGAATTTTGCCCAAACAACCCCATCGTTACACGTGCTAAGAAACAACCAACCAACCAAACCTAACCCCCCTCCAACTGTGTACTTGGGACAAAGAATAAAGGCCCCGATACAGCAGGGGAGCGAGGCAGGCCAACACCTTCTTTTAGATGAACACTCTTCACTAGGTGCCCACCTGACTGTGCAATCACCTTTACTTTTAAGTGTTTTTCAAGATCAGTACTTCAGAATTACCAAAACCATTACTGAACCATTTCTGGCTGGAAGCAGAACAATTTCAGCTTCTAGTGAACCCTAGAAAAAGCACCATTTGACTCAGGGACCAGTCTGCTGTAACAGATTTCCCAAGTGCTTCCTTTAAGAAAAACAGTTCTTTTACAAAGTCAAAAAAACTACTTAAGACTTGAAGACTCTCGAGCATTTCCGCTGTGCTCAGACCATACTAAGCCACAAGGAAAAGCCCCAACCTGAGCCTGCAGTTGGCAGTAATTCTCCTGGAGGGGGAAAGTGCTCTTTTTCTAACCTACACCTTTTCCATGTTCTTCTTTGAAGAGAAACTTACTCTAAGTTAGCAAAATACTGATGATCTTTGGCACAACTTTGTCCTTAAATGGCTCCTCTGAGCCCCTTCTGAGTTAAGCAGAGCCAGTACCTCTTATGCAGTAGCAGACAATTTATTCTTCTTCAGGACTACCCCCGTCAGGGCTGTCAGATGGAAAGGACTAAGAAGATGCTAGACGGCAGTGGAGTTTTGTTGCACACTGTGACAACTACGCTGCATTTAGCATACCACTGTCTTGTTTAAACCTGTTTCTTGAGGAAGGTAACACATATCCACACAGAAGTTGCCACTAGCACACAGATGTTGGCTGAAAGCCTTGGCAGCTCACAGCCTTACATGTCCCTCACTTGCTGTCTGCCCTTGTGAAATGCAAACTCCTCAGAGCAGGGAACATCTTCCTACCAGTCCGAATAGCAATGGTACAATCGGGCCCACGAACGGGAGTGTTAACATTACCTCAATTAAATACCAGACACTAATTATAACCAATAATTCAGTACAATGACCACAAGCTGTTCCTCTAACATTCCAGTGTTGTGCATGTGTATCAGGGCTCATAAAAACTGCATTCTGCCGCACAAACTTTGATTCTGATGAGCTTAAAAAAAAAAAGGTAATAGTTTTACACATAACCAGCTTTCACAGTAGACAAAATAGACAATGCCAAAGGTATGAAGAGAAAGGTGAAAAAAATTAAAAAATATTGAGTTCTATTTTATAAAGACATACCCCACTGTGTATTGTTTATCAGCTTAATATGAGTATTTTCCATTCAACAGAAAGATACAGAGACAGCAGATCATGCACGTGCAGAAGCAGAAAGCTCGCTGAATTTGAAACATGCCTTGTAGCACTATTGACTAAAATGCCAAACAATGAATGCTCACTTCTCAAAATTCAACCAAGAGGTAAATATATCAATTCCTTAATTTTGCATACTTGCAATACAGAAAAATTAGTGGCGGTACTATTTATTTTTAAAGTATCCTGATTAAAAAATATTATTTGTTATTTGACTGAAGTCCTCTGCCTTAAGTATGAAACGGCTTCAGTAGGATTGCAAGGCCTGTGAACAGCTTGCGTTCCACATCATATGCATGTGTTACTGCTTTTAACTGGCACGAAATTCTCTGTGTGTAACTACAATTCAGGGGCAGGGTGTGTGNTAACTGGCACGAAATTCTCTGTGTTCTCAGCTCTGAACACTGCTTATTTTATCTATGTCTCGCCTTGTGTACCAAAAATTAAGACATCCTCTGCTTAAGAGATAAATTGTGGAACAGCTTTTCTAATTATCTAGTAATATGTTATTGCCTTCACATAGGATACATCTAAACCAACTCCCTTAATCTTTATCCTTTTATCTCTTATTACATTGCAATGTAATTACAATTCAGGGGTAGGGTGTGTTTGTGTAAGACAGTCGATGTAGCACAGATTCCTGCACCCTCCAAAAAAGAGCCTGACTGCCCACAGTCTGCAACATTCAGTAAATTATACTCTCCCCAAATGACTCTTCAGGTAGCTTGTTTCCACTATATGCTAAGTAACTGGATTAGTAAAAAAAAAAATCACAGATTGTGCCTTGTTTCGTTCTATTTTTGCATCAAGCCATCTTTAGCAAACAAAGTGAAACACAGCATTTGGAAAAACTGTCACTTTAGACTGCAAATTCCTTGCTTTAACGCAGCAAGAAGCTTAAAATTACTACAATATATCAGTTTACATTTGAGTTTTCAGGATAGGTCTGCAAACTCATTTTCTACACAGACAGCTTTCTACAATGTGATTTACACAGCAGCCTGTGTCACAAATTATAGCCATTATATTAAGAATAGTTCATAGCCAATAAAGTCACATTATCTTCATTCTTCCACTGAAATGGGTTACAGTCAAGTCAGCAGCTCCGCTTCCCATCGCTAAAGCCTCTACTAACCTCCTGAATCCCAAGACACAGATAATAGATGCTGTCAGGTGCATAGTTCTCTCCATTTGGCCTTCGAATTTCATTGACAAAATGTGTCAACCCATAGTTTAACTCAGCTGAAGTATGTGATAATAGATCTTCCTTTAATTTCACAGACTTTGCTGTAAAATAGAGAAAAAACGCTACATTATACAATAGAAATATTACATGGTGAGGGTGGGTTGGGTATTTTTGGACTGGAAAGCAGGAAACAGGCTCAATATCCTCTCCCCTAACCAGTGAATGAATCTAAATGTACTAAGTAGTTCAAAAGTTAGTTCGGTACTAAAATAAACAAGGCTACCAGAGTGAAGTCTAGTTAACCAAATGCAGTATCACCCACTGACGAATGTAATGTCATGCACAGCTGAAGGTGACACAGAGGTGGCCCAAGATGCTGAAGTGAAGACAACGCTCTGTAGAGGGAGACCTTCAGGGGAAATAGCAGTTTCCAAAGATCCAACTGCGTAATGCAAGGCTGCTAAGATGCATGTGGGAGCTGAAGAACAGCAGAGTAGTAGCAACCCTCATTTTCCCTCATAATATAAGTGTACACAGAGTGGAGCACTGCAGAAAGAGCAGTAAGGCTTCACAGGAGCAAGGGCCACCTCGTGTCAGAGCTCCACAGTCAGGTAACGCCAGCCAGTAAGGAAGATCTCTTTTCAGGACAAAGCATAGGATGCCCCTTCCTTGCAATTTAGAAGGTCCAGAAAAGGTGTGAACTCCAAGGTGAGTTGGAATATGAGAAAAACCATCAAAATGGTCACAGAAAGTCAGAAGAACCAGGAAGGTGCTGTCCTGGCTTGCACGAAAAGTGTAAGACCCACCAGCATTTCGAACCAAGTAGGGAAAACTAGGAACAAAGAATTTTGGTAGTCCCAGTCATTGTGGGAACATCAGGGACACAAGAAAACTTTTAAAAATCCCAGTTGAAAATCAGATGAGTAAGGCAATTCTCCCTACCAAAGAAGAATCTGGATGCCAGATTTTTGGAAATACTTACTTGATTTCAGTTCCTCTAATTCTGGAAGCACTTCGTTCGAATGCCGAGACTTTACCCAGTGCTTCCAAGCGTTTACACCATAGGCGTATTTGAACGGGAAACTGCACTCTGAGTTTTCAGAGCTGTCATCATGAGACTGGTATCCTGACACCGCTTTCCTCTTCACCCCCTGCAATCGAAACACAGTGGTTAAACATCGCTGATGGCAGCAGCACAGACTCCAGGCAGAATAAGCAAGCTGTGGGCCAAATTACAAACCGAAGGATCAGTGTAAAAAAACACACGCTTCCCTCAGTAGAAGTATGTTCTACACAGAAACTACCCAAGGACAGTTATTTACCTAAACTGACAGATGTTTTTAAATTTGCTCTTCTAATTGGATCCTAACGGACAGTATAGTTTTTGATAATGGAGTTTGTGCACTAGTTATAGTGTACTACGCGACAAACATGGGATGCACCAATGAATTTTGTGTATTTATAGGATTTCATCGTGTTAATGTGCAGGAAGTTAAAAGATGCTACAAATTCAAAACTAGAAAGATACATTTCTTCTCAGAAAGTTAAATTAGAAGTTTTATTAGAATATGACTAATTTATTTGCAATGTATAAACTAAGATTTTTGAGTGGAAATAAAATCTGAGAAAATTACAAGGAAATAAAAATGTTTTTGTTCAACTATTTTATAAAGGAGATGCTACAGCTCTCATTATAAGCCATGATAATGCCAACATTCTTCTGTTTTACTATCACTCCTATTAAATCAAACAGCTAACTGCAACAGACAGAGCACTGAAATATTTCAAATAATACAATTATATCAATTTACATACACATCATGAAGATAGGACATTAGATATGAACAGGCAGTAACATGTTTCAAAGCCATATGAGAACTGAATTAAAAAAACCCCAAACCAAAATCTTGGCATATTTTTGCTGACTTAAATTTCATGCTTATGATTTTTGTAATGGCATCACAAAATTACCTTCTTTTTGGACCGAGGCCTTGGTTGCTCTTCATATTCTTCCCCAAAAACAGGAGGTAATAAAAATTCATTTTCTGTATCAAGCTCCTCAGTTGCTGAAAATACAATAACAGAAACTTACTTCTAAACATGTTTTGAATAATGTTGGTTTGATTAAAAAAAAATGAACTATATCAGTGTGCATTAACATAATGGATCCAGAAAAGTACACATATAAACATTACTAAAGACTAGATTTCGATCAGACTAGATCTAAGGAAGAAATTTTTTACGATGAGTGTGGTGAGACACTGAAACATGTTGCCCAGAAAGGTGGTAGATGTCTCATCCCTGGAAACATTCAAGGTCAGGTTGGACAGAGCTCTGAGCAACCTATTCTAGTTGAAGAAGTCCCTGTTCATTGCAGGCTGGTTGGAGTAGATGTCCTTTAGAAGTCCCTTCCAAACCAAACCAAACTATTCTATCATTCTATGAAATAAACCTGTTCTTATATTGAAAGTAAGGCAAAGCTATCACGTTGTTTATCTCCAAATAAACTGTAAAGGACACAATGCTTAACATTTTCAAGCACTATCTCAAGTCCCTAAGGCAGCATTTCTTACTGCAGACTCTTACACAGGTTTCTTGCCCAGGCAGTCCTTAGTATTAAGAAGTTTGAGATATGGTGAGAATGAACAGCTATGAGTGGAAAAAATACAAATTAACTTACGACATGCACTTCTGTACATGTACATGTATTTCTATCATTTCTATTCACATTTTATATTTTATATAGCACATTATTCCTGGTTAAAAACATCCACAATCAGAATTTAACCTCTTTCAGAGAAACTGTATTTAGTCTACTTTTTATCCAAGTGTGGAAGTCTAGCTCATGATGGATATTACAGTAAGTTTTGGTAAACAAATTTATGGTGATATGTCAAAATACTATTTACTTAACATTCCAGGGGTGGGATGAAGACTATTTCAGGCAACACAGTGGATTAAGAAAACATATGAATGCTTTTCAGTATCTGAAGGGAGCCTACAGGAGAGCTGGAGAGGGACTGTTTGTCAGGAAGTGTAGTGACAGGATGAGGGGTAATGGTTTTAAATCAGAAGAGGGGAGATTTAGATTAGATATTAGGAAGAAGTTCTTTCCTGTGGGGGTGGTGAGGCACTGGAACAGGTTGCCCTGAGAAGCTGTGGGTGCCCCATCCCTGGAAGTGTTTAAGGCCAGGCTGGATGCGGCTTTGAGCAATCTGGTCTAGGGAGAGATGTCCCTGCCCACGGCAGGGGGGTTGGAACTTGATGATCTTTAAGGTCCCTTCCAACTCTAACCACTCTATGATTCTATGAATCTAATGTTGCAAGTTCCACCTTTATTTACTTTACTGAAGATGGTTCATCCCTCATTTAGCCATGAAACAATGCCTTCATTTAAAACCGAATGCTCTTCTCATAGTCTCATTCCATCACTTTACTACTCAAGATGCCGTTCAAACTGGTTCAGATGAAACAGTACTCACATGCAAAGATTTAAGAACTCTGTTCCAGATGAAAAAACAGTCCTTTTCTTGCTACCACAGAGAATATCATTGCAGAAGCACTTCAGTGTAATCAGTATCTATTACAAACTGCAATTATTAGCCATTACACTGATTATTTTTTTGTTCCATGTTTTTTCTTTTTCATGTACCGAGCCTCACTTACAAAGAGGGTTAAAAATCTGGTATGCATCTGACTAATAAACTTCTTAAGATTAAGGTCAGACTAATTCCCAGACTTATCATTAAACTAGACATACAGCAAACTGAGACACTCAGTCTGCTCGTCCAGTGTGGATATTTATGGCACAAGGCAAAAGGAGACTTTCACCATCAGCTACAGAAGGTAGCCAGGGGATGTATGGGTCCAAGACAAGCTATGTGAAGGGAGATACCAGCTATGTCCAGGAGCTTTTGTGGATCTTGGATTAGGACACAGTACAAGGAAACAGACAGTATTCCCTGCATTCTGTAGAATGGTAGAAATTATAATACATTAAAGGTCTCAAAGCAGTGATTTGACTGTTAATTCACACAATGCAACCTTTTTCAAATACAAGTATGGACATTAACAACATACTAAAAGGTGACACAATCAGCTTACAATTTTCTAACAAATGAGGGAGATATTGGCTCTTTTGCCATTTCTGCTCTAAACCACCATTTCCCATGGAAATACCTGGTGACTGAAGAATGTATTCATTATTGTTTTCCATGACCCATGCCAGCTGAGTCTTTGAGCCTCCAAAGTAGTTTTCCTAAATGCACGTCCAAAACTAATTGATGCAGCCAAGTTCTTTTGTGAAAGCTTAATTCCCTCTTTTCTTTGTATTCTGTTGCAAAAACTGTATTTAGAAAGATGGAGGAACTAATTCAGAAGTCCCCAGTCTTGCAAAGACATGGCAAAGTTTTACCTAACAGTTAGTCAAGTGGGTCTTGCCATGAAATAAACCCTCTCTGAAAGGATGATGAAACAAAGAAGAGCAGTGGCACACAATGTCTCTCACAGTATTTATCAAAATGACAGAAAAAATTACCTCTTGGAAAGTCTATTTCAATATCAAGGTCTGGTTCATATGGAACATCAGGCAAGCTTGTCTGTGCCTCTGTTTCTGAGTTTAGCATATTTGACTCAAGAATCACACCTGTTGAGAAAAAAAAAAGAAAGGAAAAACTCTCATTATTTTAACCAACATGTGGATTAGTCAAAACAGGGTGGATTTAGAACGTTATAAGTTGAATGGTTCTGAAACTGCTTGTTCCGCACATCACCTTCCTAGGTTTTGCTGTTCTTGAGATCTCAGATTGACCTCTCCAGTATGATTTCATTCAAACAGAGAAGATACTTACTAGCTTGCCCATCTGTCCTTCATTAAGATGTGTCAGCAAAGCATGAATATAGAAAATCAAACACCAGGGAATCAAGAACATATCAACCAATCACAGAACTCAAACAAGTTTGACAAAACCAAACTACCTATTTTGTTACACAATTCTGCCCGCAACAGAACAGACTTTCAAATCTGTGAAATGGATCCTACAGAAAAAAAAAGGCAGGCAGGCTGAGAGCAACAAAAGCTTGACTTCTTTCCAGCTTCTGCCAATGACAAATTTCTCCAAATTCAGTTCTTTGCAAATGAGCAAGCTCGGATCTCATAGATCGACTCATTCAGCTAGCTGCATTTAGCAAAAGAGAGGAAGGAACTGCAAATGTCAACCCTGCAGCACTACCAGAAATGTCCAACTTTAGTCGGGGAATAACAACAGTTTTGAAAATAATAAGCCTCCTGGGACTGCAACACCACTGGCCTCCTATATACCAGGTCCAAAGCATAAGTATCAACATCCTTTGAGGCATCTGTTGAAAGAGTTTAGAAAAAAACAAAATTTCACCAGAGTCACGGAAAAATCTTAAAATCTAGGCAAATTATCCTGGGAAGATACAGAGGAGACAAGGATTTTGACAGACAGAGCTGGGAAAGAAGGTCAGAGGTATGTGCACTGTGAAAATACGTGGGACTTTTTGATTTTCAGCTGTAAATTTGTCTCAGTCCCAGGCCAGTTTTCACGTCTGAGGTGAGCTGGTGGGATGACAGGCCATTTCAGCATCACAACCCCAATGATCTATCAGTTGATGCATTGCTATCTTCAAAGACGACACTTGCAGGTCAGGATCAATCAAGAGCGAAAGCATCATTAGGTCACCTGGCTTTGCTGACCACAATTCCACTTGCAAAATGGAAGTTTCTCTTAGTTTTAACAGTCTGTGCTTCCCCACACCCAGTTGTCCTTAAACTTTTGACTTGAGTTTTTCTGGGAGGAAGAATGGATTGGTTTTGGCTTGGTTTGAGTTATGCTAAGAAGAAAACACATGTGTGCGATTCTGGATGACTGCTTGCCATCAGCCAAGGAGCTGGCACAAGCAAAGGGAATGCCTGCATTTTTAAAGACAAAGGTCTGGTACAGGACACCAAGGTCACACAACAGACTTCAGAAAGTCTTCTGTATTCCAAATGACCTAAAATGATCTTCAGAAATATTTAAGTAATTAAGTAATTAAGATTTCAACTTAACAGAAGAGCTCAATAATAGCATTATTATACCCAAAGAATCTTTCTCTAAAATAACCAACAGAAGACACCCTTCTCTTGATTCACACACTTACACACATACACCCGAGCACTCCAAAGAGTCAAAACCTCATCAGGAAACTCACTGGTCACATCAGAAGCTTCAGCTTTTCCGTCATGTTCAGATACCATCCCTGACAAGTTGAGTAGCTCATTTTCCAGAGAATCTGAGGGTACTTTCCCCCTCACATCTTCTGTTGATGCAAAGATTTTCTCACTGCTATCCAGAGTAGTGGGCAACAAAACTGGAACTGGCACCTTTGTAGACAGGGGGGAAGAGATAATTAGAAAAGAAAATACATATGGTGCAACAAAGCATCAACAGCAGCCAACCCAGAAACAAACTCTACATTCCTTGTCTAAAAGACAATTTAATACAAATTAAAAATATCACTTTAGTGTGGGCTAACAAAAAATATTGAGAGGTTAAAAATTAAATATAAATGACTCAGAACAGGAGGGAAAGCAGGAAAAGATATAGAAACAATTCAATATGACAAAATATGTTCAAAGTAAGAACAGAAGGGACTTTGGAGCTTCAAATCTGTGTTGACTATAACTTCAGACTAACAGTTTGGACAAATCAGTATCTGTTTTAATGGGTTGCTTGTGAAACAAAGAATTTTAGGAATTCAGGGTTTTCCCCCCACCATTTGGATGAGATTTGGTTCATAAGTGATGACAAATTTAATTTAGAGTTATTTTCTTTTGATGGCACAAAGATCTTTTTCTTTTTTTGGCTTTTCTTCCTTCTGTTTATCCCACTCTGCCATCCCTCCCCAACACAATCTTTCCATTTCCCAGTACCTGTTACTTATTCAGCAAACTCTAAAGTATCATTCAGAATTGTTCCCAAGAAGTTCAGCAGCACAAGATTTTCTCACTGAAAGCAGGCAGACAGGTGCTAAAGAACAATCAGGAAATGAAATGCCACTGACATTTTTCTAATGTGTTTTCAATAAACAGTGCTGCAGCATCCTGAGGTCCTTTATAGATGGACCAGAATAAGAACAGTCAACAACACAAGGTGGTCCTACAAATGCATGTGAATGGATCCTGATTTAAAAATGAAATTGAAGTCTCACTTACAGGAACAGGAACTGCCGTAGGAACAGGAACACTTTGACTATACATGTTCATAGGCACCGGAACATAGACAGGTACAGGAACAGGCACTGGGACATACTCTTTTTTCCAATCATCTTCTATTAAAAGAAAAAAGAAAAGGCAAACACTGCCAGGTACTTAAATATATCTTACACCTGCAGTTTAAGAAAAAAAATCAGAATATTTGCAATATCTTCCAAGATAGTAACAGTTAAAAAAAGTCTGCACTGAAGACACAAGTAGTTCCATTACAGCTGAAGAATTACCTGTCTGACAAGACTTTGTCTGCATGTGAGGCTTACAGTATGTGGCTTTCGTCATTGTCAACGGCTTGCAAAGAACTGCCTTGTTCTTCATTTCTCTGTTCGGTGTTGGAGAAGGTGGTGGCGCTGAGCCCTACAGAGAAGCAAATAAAAGAGAAAGTGCTGTTACACCAAACTGATTTCAACACAAAGTTCTTGATTTATATATCAGTTGATACTTTTCATATATGAGACACTGAAGAGGAAGCTCATAACAACATAACACATCAGCATCAACTATGATTCTTTAATTGCAAGCTACTCTACATATTTATAGTAATGATCTGCCACTGCCAGGAATGTAGTTGTTGTATTTGGTTCAGTCGGGTACTATCTCTTTGATTAACAACTTCTAGCTCATTTTCTCCCCGATCCCCCCACCTTTTTCTCCCCACACTTTTTTTTTTTTTAATTTAAGATATTCTATTTTACATTCTTGTTTAAATCAAAGTGCAATTTAAGCTATCCTGTAACTTTAAGAATTTTTGCTGTAAAAAGAATTTGCTAAAAGTAGGATAACAAATTTCTGGCTCAAGGTCTAACGTTCTTGAACTATGCTATAATCCAAAGATCTTTTTTTTTTTTTTTTTTAAAATATATTTCTAAATAAAATATTATCTCTGAACAATTTTCTTAATACCTACAGCATGAACTTCGAGCTCCCCCTGCTGGCTCCACAATAGTGACAACAAATATTTGCGCACATCGGACAATGCTCAAACTGCATCCTTACAGTCAACAGGTAAAAACCCTCTTGCTCCAGACACGGATTTTGTCTCCTAGCTCCTCATTTAGAATCTGATTTGAGAAACAGACTGTCACTTTTATCTGGTCATATGTAGTAAGACTACCCCACATACCCTTTTAAAAATGGAGAGTCAAGTCATAAGAACAGCAGTAGACCTTGTTGAACAGGCATACACTTTCTAAAATATTTTTCTAAGTACTGTATCACAAATAGTTTTTATATTATCTTTAAAGATTTACAAAACGAATTGACATCACTGGAAGCTATTAAGCATAAAACACTTGAGGTTTTTAAGCTGACAGTTTAGCTTGTCTGAATTCTCTAATTACCTAAGCAATCTTATTTTCTGTGTTTTTTATTAACATATTTTATAATGTCATCAAAATACTTTCACTTAAATCTAAGATTTACTATACAGAAGCCTATTTGTATTAAAAAGGTGAGTAAATTTTTTCATGGAAAAATAGGCACTTCTGAGATCTTCCTTAAGACAAATCAAAATAAAGCTAAGCTTCAAATAAAATACACTAAGCTAAACAAAAAAACTTTTGACAGGCTGAATGAAGTCTCCTCATGCTTCCCATCCTCCCAGACAGTGATCCTGCAAAAGGTTACGCTTTCCCACTCTGTTACCTGCAGCAAAGTCAATCAGACCTTGAGCACCAATGATTCTACTCCTAGGAACTATAATTTAAGATATGAAGCTTTATTTTCAGCCTTTCAGTGCTGAGATACAATTTAATGTTCTAACTGATCAGTGAAATTATCTTCCCTTTCCATACTCAATAAATACATTTAATTAGTCTAAACACATCAATAAAACACACATGCTTTGTGGATTAACTTTTAAGCAACTATATGCACTATATACATAAGTACATAGTTGATTACTTGGTATCCCATAAGACATCGAAAAGACAAAATATGAAGATTAAAAAATTTAATTTCAACTACTGATGTGAGAAAGACTAAAAAACTCCATAAACTTATCCTAGTATCATTCAAAGATACTTTTTTTTTGTTTATTTAGCATCCCTTTAAGTAATCAGGATCTCAAATTTAAAATACATCTAATTATATGTATTATTTAATGTACATTAAAATACATATATTAAAATCTTAATGTAAAACAGTATATTAAAAATACATTATGTGTATTGATTTAATACATATGTATTAAATAGTTGTACTTACTGTCATTTTTGTTCGGGGGGTTTGACAGCCCTGATCTAAAAACGTAAGAAAACATTTTTAGAATTTTGTTCCCCTTTTGCAGACTCAAAGTAAACTTCAGCAAGCAACTCAGACACCACCTGTCATCAGGGAAGCATTAAATTAACAGCACTGATTCGTACTGTAACCCAGGTTGAAAACTGTACGCAAGACTTCTCATTCACGGGCACCTCACCACGCCGGCACTGAACCTTACCCAAAGGCAAACACTAAATCAGTGCTCCATTCAGATGTGAATGCAGCCTCTTTCAGAAAAACACATATTCAAATATGAAAATGGCCGTACAAAGAAGTGGTGTTTATGTAATTCCATTAATTAAAAAGCTGACTTATTTGATCTTTGCCTGACATGCCATTTAAAATACATAAATATGCATCCAGCCTCCATCAGTAAATCTATATGGTACCTACTGCCAACAGAAAAAGCAAGTGCAATGCTCCTCTTATCTAGATACGTTCATTCCATTCTCATTTATCTTCCACTTCACTTCTTTCCTTTTAATTCCACTGAATGTATTTAACATTCCTAGTGCATTCATCTGCTCTCTGTGATCAAAACACATTTTGAAAAGGAGTGTTTCCACAGAATACATGATGACAAACCAGAGCAAAACCAGGAAGGAAACATCTTCTGTTCCCATGATGATACAACACTAAAATTATGCTTCACCTAAAAACATTCAGTTTTTAAGAAGCGATTACAAAGCTGTTTGATTACCTGACAATGGTTTGGCTCTTGAAAAAGCAATAAAATAAAGAGCTAAGATAAAAATAGCAAGCAGCACAATGATGCCTCTGATGATAGAATAAGAAAGGGTAATCTCTAACAGTTTATTACAACAAATAAATAATTCATGCATTTTACATTTTTCATTTAAAAGAAGCACCTCATTTGCCATTTAGAAGCCATAAAGCAGCACCTACCATAGTGTAGGTTCTCAGGTCCTTTTTGGGTGGCCAGATTTGGTTCGTTTTGCTGACAGTAGAATCGGAGCAAACAGCGCTGATCGCAGAAGTGCTTCATTTCACCACGCCACTGCACCTTCTCTTTGAGAGTTCCTTGAGACTTACAACAGTCACATCGTGCAGCCTTAATGTAAAGGAAGATTTTGGACATTTTTAAACAAGCCTTGGAAAAAAATTATTATTTCCACATTTTAAAAGGTCACATTTTTAAGAGTACTGGAGAATCATTACAACTACACGGTTAAGTCTTGCTCATGTAGGCTCTGTGATGGTTACACTACTTCCACCCGCTGTACACAGGCACATCTGCCACTTCACTTTCAATTGCTTGATGGGGTTAACACCCAGAATTAAAGCGCTTTGTTTCACGAAAGACAGTCAGGAAAAAAAATAATTTTATGCCTCAATTTTCATTAATTCTACTGAAACATTCTGCAAAACAAGAGCAGAAAGGGATGGAGTCTTCTTATGACTCTCTTGAAATGGGGACAAGAAGAGATTTCCATTCCCCCCAAAGCTTGGTGCTTTTTTTTTGTTTAGTCACAAATATGATTTCTTCTCCAGGTATTAGATCAGAGCCCTTTAGTTTAAGTAACTTCCATATTTTCATTATTTTAGTAGTCTGACCCTTTAAGATTCCAGTTATTAACTGTTTCTTCAAAATCTATGACTTATAAACAATAGCTCTTCTAAAGAGAATAAACCTACTTAGCTTGAAACTCAAAACTTTCTTCTGCATCCCCAGCTAAATACATAAGTAATATAACTTTCACCAGCCTACACGATAATTTCATAAGGCATCACTAAGAAAGACATTGTTTTTCTCCAAAGTGGATTCCACTGGGTTTACTTAGCCATGCTATTCTATTAATTATTATCTGAAGAGTGGTCACCCCAGTTCCAGATCTTCATGTAAGGAAAAATGTTTGCACTACTGCTCCCCTTGATATTGCTTGCAACCTCCTTAAAAAAATAAAATCCTTTATGGATGATCAGGCATCCAAAATAAGTCAACCTAATAATAATGCCAGGAGAGTAAGAGGGAAGTTATGATAATACGCCACATAAAACATTAATATGTAAAACCATACACAACACTGCAGTAATCACAAGGTTTTGATGGCTAAAAAAGATATCAAAAATGGTCCAACTATAATTCTTGCAACCAAAAAGGTATGAAAAAGCCAATTAGTTCATATTTTAAAAGTAATTATACGTTGAGGTCCCTCTCTGTTCTTGAACAGTCCAGCACCACCCTTTGGCAATTCAGGAAATTCACCCCTCTGTTGTAATTCTCAAATGTCTGAGATGATACACAGAGAGGTTCACTTCCAACAGTTTCACCAGCTTTAAATTGGCAGCAATTAAAGCTGTGGCTTCAAGATCACCTCACACCGAGGGCGAGCAGGTACTTCTCTTCTCCTGCTCTGTGCCGGTGTTGGCAGAAGCGCTTACGCACCTGCAGGGAACACAAGGTCAGAGACCTCAGAGCACTCCATTGCCCCCATCCTCCCTAAATTTTAGTAACATTAGTCACTTTGACTTTCTGCTGATGCTGATCCAGAGTTCATGTTGCAGCAGAGATGTTCTTAGAGGGACGAAAGAGCAAGGAATTGGGGTTCTTGGAAGGGAGTGGGGAAGACGAAGTGTGGAGTATTGCCAAAATAGCCTAGATACATCAGTTCAGAGAAACTGCGAATTCACACCTCTAATGCAAATGCATCTTCCAAAGCCACCAAAAGGCTGCAATACTGGTAGAGACAAATAAAGACAAAAATATTTAATTCACTAATTTTAAATCTCAAGCCCACCTAACACTGATTAAGAACGACAGCTGGCCCATGTACAGAAACGCCCACCTATTCTGACCTGCTGCAACTGCCTGACTATCAAAGTACCACTTTCTGCTCAATTTTCTCTCTCCTTCAAAGAAAAAAAAGTGGTAAGTCTCATCAAATGCAGTAACTACAGCCTTCATGCAATTGTTTTCTCCCTCTCCTGGTTCTGCTCTTTCATGCAGGTCTTTAAGTGAGTGCACTGTTGTCACTCCTGGGTTCCTACTAAGGTATTTAAGTGAAAAAAAAAAATTTTGTTTGCTTCCACATGGAAATTACTGTCCTCCAGCAAGGCCAAGAATCCTTTATAAGGATGCTTCACTTCTCATCCCTACATTTGCTACACTGTAATTCTACTATTTCCATAATCATGCTCGCAGTCAATACTACACACCCTTCCATGCACTGAAGTTTCTTGCTACTTGCTCTCTCTCCCCACTTTCGGGACCATGAAATTAACAGAAAGCAGAAGTGTGAGTTCCTGATTTTTTGCTTTTTCCTTCCTTCCCATTTGTTTTGATTTGAGATACTGGCACTGTACATAATTAAAATGCCCAAAACACCTGCCTTCAAGTCTGCTCTGTCTCTGTTTCCAAAAGCTCCATCTATACTCAGTGCTCCAGCTGCATATAACTCATGACTGCTTTTTCGTCTATTCTTTTCCCAGGTCCGATTTCAACATGTTCAAATGGGCACAGCAATTAGTATAAATCACTACTGCTTGCTCCATACTTGGTTTAAAACCAAAGTTTTCACATGTGGGGCTTTTATTTACATTTTTAATCCTCCAATTACCTGTTCCTTGTGTTCTCAAATGATTTGGACTGGTATTAATTTGACCCAAACTTAGCTGTCTGAATTATTCAGAGTTCAATCCACATTAGGTAGAAAGCAAGAGATGTTTCCAGAGAGTGACTGTAAAGTAAAGGAGATCAGCTATTCTGAAATGGATATGCCTAACTATACAACAGCTAAATTCAGACAAGAGACATTCCACAAGGTTGTCTTGCTGCCTTTACCATTTAGATTAATGCTGGCTCCATTGTTTCAAATTTTAGTACTGCTGACAATCATTGCTATGTGAGCTCACCAGTCACTAATTTTTCCTACGCCTCAGACTGTAGTTCCCCACCTCCTACTTAGTCTTCGCTGAAGACATCTAACCTTCACTGAATAGTCACCACTGCATGTGCTCAATCCAATATATATTATGCTGAAGCCTTAATGACCTGTAGGCACACCCCAGCTGTAATATTTTCAGCAATGTTCCACAATGCATATTTAAAGAAACATATTTCTGTGGTGTTCTCAGAACTGTAAACTCTTTTTCAAGGTACTTTTAATGCTCTGGTATAAGTAACATCAAATTGATTGAAACTGTCATCAAACATCAGGCTACTAAAATATTTATATTGAAATTTCCCAGGCACTTTTCAGATTATTATCTAAACCCTGGCATGCTACTGAAGTTTACAGGAGGAGCTCCAATAACTCAGGGAGCTAACCTCAAGAAGCCAAAAATTTTATCTCTCTTCTTAGAGGTGCGTGGACACCATACAGTAGAAATTTCCTCAGAACTTGGCACCAACTGGTAACTGTAGTTGTCACCCAATAAATGATTATTACTGAACTATTCTTGTACATTTCATTCCTTCATATTAGGTTCAGAAGAACACTTCTAGGTAAGCCTGATGTGCTTCTACCTTCTGCTTTTCGAGAAAAGAGTTTTGGTAGCCAGGGCAGCTCTCCCATAATACTTCATTATTTTTAAAAGTTAAGATGCTTTTCAGATAATATTACATGAGAAAGATGTGTCCATAAAAAAGTAGACAAAGAAAATGGAGACAAACACTTGTTTAATGAACATAATGCTGGTGTTAAAACATTACTAGGTTATTACTTCTTATTTCTCTTCATGTATACATTAATTGAAACTCCAAAATAACATGGGACATTTCATAAATGAGACAAAGCTCATACATATGTAACTCTTCTTTGTAAGAAGCCAACAGACAAAACAGCAAATGAAGTACAAATTCAGGCAGGGGTCCATATCTACTCTGTCTCCCTGTATTTAAATCATTTTCTATCTATGGCTAGGTAAGAACGTCAGCTAACAATGTGCTGCCAACTCTAAGATATCTGCAGTGACGTTTATAAAAGGAGGAAGAAGTTACCAGCAAGGATGTAAAAGAAAAAAAAAAAAGTTAAAAAAAAGGAAGTAAAAATATCTAACACTTCAGTATTATCAAAAGTATCCAAAGCCACCAGTTACCAGCAAGTCTGCTTAGAGTTCCCTTTTCATGTCTTATCATGTCTTATTTCCCTGCACCACAGAATCAAGAGAAGTTCTAAAGCAGACTTAATATGCCAATTAAACTATTGTCTTATCCCATGGATCAGAAGGATAATCTGAAGTCGGAGCTTTCAAGGGGTTCTTGAACCTGAATGAAGTACAAGCTTCCATAGAAGTTTATGTATATGAAACTAGTTAGGTACACACACACCCCAAGACTATAATCTTTGCTGAATCACCAAGAGATTTGTAAAGCACATCAAAGCTTTATTAAGTTCTCTAGCAGAAGGCACTTTTTACTCAGGAATAAATTTCACTCTGTAACCCAAGTTTTAAGGCACATATATTAAATATTACTGTAGTAAGTTAACATTTTAGTAAGTTTAAGAACTTTGCAGCCAACATTCGTCACCCTGTTTTCACATGAGACAGAAGAAACACATTCTTGTCTTTGGTAGTTCTCTTTCAGGAATGTCTAACAGGAACCTAACATCCATTATTAAAAAGAAAGACTTAAGAATGTACGGCTGCAACATTTCTGGAACCAGCCATTCCAAAATATCAGATATGTCTTCAGATTCAGTTCTGTTTTGGTAGGTAGATCATCTTGAATTACAGGACTTGTATCTAGACCTCTAACATTTCAAGCTTTTTATTGCCTTCCAGGCTGCGTACAGAGTTTTGGTAAGGTGATGAATTTTGAACTGTCTTTTTTGCAATTGTATCCACAAGTGTAGATCTTGTTTGGATATTATCGGAGTAGCTTTTCCAGGGATGTTCACATCAGAGATTTTATCCACGGTACTAATCGCAGGTTAGTTCTTTCTTTCAAAAAATTAAAAATGAAAACAAAAAACCTCTTAACGTAAACTCTTTGCTGGTTGTGCTTCACAAGGTAGTTAAGCTTCCAGAGACTTAGAAATAGATGCCATCTGCTTGATTAAAACTTTTATTAGAAATCCATTTGGGCTTGCTTTTCCCTTTGGCACCCTTTCCAGTGGGAAATACTGACCAAAGCCTTTGCAGTTGCAGGAACAGAAAAAAAAAAACTCTGCTAACCTAGTTTATCATCAGTCTACTCAAGGTATCATCCAGCCGCTACTAACAGTGTTTTCAACATTCTGAATGCACATTTAAGAAGTTTTGACAAGAAAAATATGATATCAATTGAGAAGAAAAAATTGGAAATGTAAATTAACAAACATATATAGTACTTTCTTGTTTTTCTGTAACTCAAGATTTCCTTGCCAAATGAATTAATAAAATCAGGTGGTAGAAATGCTGCTGCAAGATCTAAGAAAACTCAAATGATGAAATTAACACATTTGCTTATTGTGTAGCAAATGCTTTGCTGAAGTAAGCCATATTTGCTGCACAGTCCTTGAGATATCCTCACACGTGCATTTTTGGTTTTTTTAACCGTGGAGCTCTCGTCAAAAATTCTGAGTTACTTGCCTTGTAGTACCAGTCCTGAAATTTTTTACAGCACTCTTCACTGCAGAAATCTCTCACTACACCATCAAGTTCCTTAGTTGCTCCCTTTTTGCACAGCTGTGAGCAGTAATTACAAGTAACACATCTCAGTCCTAACCGTCTTGCAAAGTCTTGTTTATATAGCAGCTTGCAGCCTGGAAACAGATTTTAAACATTAGGAACAAATAATTTTTACAAAGAGAGATATCACAGTTAAGAGTTAAATATTGAAAATAAATCAGTACAACAGCTAACAATTGGGGCTTCAGACAAATTCAGGTTGTGTAATAGACTATATTTCAAGACATTTTTACCTGAATATTTTTCCTGTACAACTCTATGGTTTCATGTGATGTCTACATCTTTTTCAAAACACTACGCTTGAATCTGTGCTTATCAAAACCCTGAATAAACAGTCAGAAAAATACATAATTTCCTTTTCATATAGACCCATGCAAAAGCATTGACTTGGAATTACATTGCTCAGATATATATCCTCAAAATGGTAGACATCCAGCCAATGACAAGCAGAAATTTTAAGCTAGACAACACTAGCCACTAAGACAGTATCTATCTTCAAGGATCAGCTTATTTTTATTACTACTGTCATTCATATTAATACAATGAAACACTTAAGATATCTGATTAATTTTTTAAGAGCACTAATAGGTACAAGATGACCTAAGGACTGAGGAGTTTTTTAAAAATGTAACTATAAAATGAGCAAAGATCAGTACTGAGAATAGTTATGCAATGATGGGAGTTTTCATATGAAATTCGTGTAGTATTTGTATGCAGCAAATCTTTTATTTTTTCTTTTCACAGAAATGTTTATTTTTGCTTTTCTTTTTCAGGTGGGATGGCTTCGGGGTTTTTTTGCATTTGCTATACAGTCATAATTTCAAGGTTGCCATATGGACAGCTATATTCTTCAATAATCTCATCCTCCCTCAGGCAAATTAGAAGACATTCTAACATATTAAATACATTAAAAGATGAATACTATAACTATTACACAGGCTATTTTGAGAATATAATGTATTTAAACTACCTCAAATCTACTGTCTATTCTGCTGATGCCTAAATCATGTACCATATATCTCTGTAATTGTGCTAATTTTACAGAAGAGAACAGTATGAGAATATTAAGTAATTGTCTATATTAAAGAGCAGAGGGATGAGGTAACATCTACACAGACCTTTGATCTAAGGTACTGCACCAGTTTTTATGATCTCCCAAACACCACAGTACCACAAGTCTTCCAAGTGCCCGCTCTGCCAGGGCATTCAGTCTAACACACACGGAGTGCTGTACCTCTGGCAAGTTATGAAACTCTATATGTAACATACATGTTGTGTTTTGCATACAGAATAAAAAAATACTGTAATTATAATGCATTCAGTAATTTCAATTAACTTGTGCTGTTGTCTATTAGGGTAGAATTTTACATGTGTGAAGCTCAGATACTATTTTAAAATCACAAACCCACAAGAATGCAATCAGAAGCTACAGCAGACAGCATCTTCCAAATAACAAGAGGTTATTGAGGAATTTTAACTTCCAATACTTATTACAATGTTATTAACTTTGCTAATAATTTAAATTTGCCAGCAATGTCAAAACAAGACAATTATAGAATATTGTACAAATAAGAGACTGTAGGTAATAACTGTTGTTTGTTTTTAGTTATATATCTGCTTTTTTAACAGAATAAAGAAAATTACTAACACACAGAACAGGCAGTGCAGAAAGAACATGCCAAATCAAGCAATCATCCTTACAGTACAACTAACTCAGTTGTTAAATACACTGATCTAAGAAAATATTAATCCTGAAGATAGCAGTGTGTGCAAGATACTATCTAAAAGTACCCATTAAAGCATTGAAAATTTCTTTGCAGTATTTTTCCTGCTGGCTGGATCTCTCATTATTGTATGGGGCATTAGATTTTTTGCACTTCTTTACAGTTCCAGGGATAGCTCAGCACCTGCCTTAGAAGAGCCATTCAATGCTGCATCAGGCTTTCAAGACTACAGATAAGGACTGTACTAGCAATCAGGTAACCTATCTGTGACTGGCTAAATAGTCTACAAAAAGGAACAAAAAAACTCGACATTCTTCTTGGCTGCCAAACTCTAGGGAGTAAAATCGAAGAAAATACAGCCGTTACACTAAAAAACGTTACCAGGTAAGAAATTTTCCTTTCTACAGTCAAACATCTCCCACATCTCTGTGACTCAGAGAAAATAATGAGCAGTGAACATTAAGTAAAGGGAAACAAAACGTCCAAATTTCCAGTACTTAAGACTGCATGCTTGAAAAACATGTGTGGTTTTTCGTTATAGATCACTGACTGCAGGGCTTCTTGCTGAAGGAGGTCTCTATAGAATAGAAAAAATAAATAAATCCATCTTTACAAAACTTCAGATGTTGACAGAAGATTGTTACCATCCTGAAGGTTTCTAAAATGGAAGTATGGGCTTTTCTTTTCCTTCTGCAACATCATGAGCAAAATTCTTCAGATTTCTCTGATACTTTTCATGTTTTTGTAATATGTAACTTGATTGACCTGACCAGGGAACATTTGCTTGCTTCAAGGTCTTTTTGCTTCAGACAAAGGGAAAACAAAATGCCTTCCTTTTTATGGGATGTCCTTGGTACTGTGTGCATATTTAGGATATAACTTTTTATTACAATGCTGTGGTTTTGACTGGAATAGTATGACTTCCTCTAAAGTCCGGAAAAAGGTATTCACCTTTGGCAAAACAGATTCCAAACTCAAACAACTTGGTCTTCATGGTGCACAATTTAAGTCCTGAATCAACAGAGCAGTGGCATCCATGCTGACTTTGAAGTGGGTTTTAACTGACAGTACATTGTGGATGAATAATACGAAGAGCACTGGTTGTCTGATCTTTCCAGTATCAACACTAAAATCCCGAGGCTTTGGCCAGCCTAACTCCCCCAGAGACTCAAGGTTCATGAGTATAAGCACTGTCTAAGACAAAGAGCTGACAGCCCCAACATTTTGAACAAAAATACACAAGTAAGATCCTAAGCTCATCCAGATTTCTGCAATAACACCAGCTGGACAAGTTACAGTGTTACCAGATGGAAATCTTTAGTGCCTCAAAGCAAATCTAAGTGATTCTATAATAATCTCTCTATATATAGTATCTCTAATAATCTATTCTGGTCATTTGGTTCAAGCTACACAGGTAATCAGGATCTTTAGCAAAGTTCTAACAGAAGACTACCCCCCAAGTCAACCATCTCAGAAAGACCATTAAGGAGCATTTTCAGACAAAGTATCTCCAACTCAAAATTAGAACCAGGCAAAAAAGATGTAGCTGAGTATCTCCTACATCAACGTAACATAATTACACTATTAGAATTCTGTCTTCCAGGCAAAATCCAACACAAAACCTATCCCTTTCAACAGCCCTGAACTTTGGTTTCCCACATAAGCTGTAGAGAGAGGATAAGCATCTGAACAAACACAACAAAGGCTTGCTGACAAGACAACAAACAAGCAGTTCCTCCAAACCTTTACTTCAGGCATGCTCCAGGTCAAGGGAGCTTCTTGACAGACACAAGAACTGCCAGGCCCAACCCTGCAGAGCTTCCCACAGTAGAAAACACTCTTCACTTGTCTGTCTGCAGACTCAGTGCAAGAAAGCTACTTGCACTGTAAAATCGGGCTTTTAGCCCGATTCTATTCCACCAGCAGAACCCGCCTGAATCATGGGAAGTTCAGTATACTGACACATCGAGCAGCTGTGAAAAAGGAATGCTGAACTAGACACACTTCCCAAGTCCTCAACACAGTGTCTTTTTACCACAGATAATAATGTCTTTCATAGGATGCAACTGTTCCATGCTAAAAGTGATTAGTTCTTTTTTACCTCTGAAAGGCTGTACACTTACTAGACTACCTCTCTTCTCCTGCATCCATACAAGACTTGCTGTTCTCTCATCCTGTAACAACCTCAACTGTTATCCTTTACAACTTCATCTAGAGAAGAGTAACAAAAGGCCTGTCATACCATGAGCCTGCAGTATCAAGAAGCCTATAGCATCACAAGATAGCTCTTAAAGACTTCTGGAGTTATATTCCATCCACAGCTTGCTGCTGCAGCCTTTTGCTGCCTCCTCGTGTATCAATTTGAATGCAGCCACTTCAATATCCACACTGCTATCATCCACTGCCTCTGGTTTCACAATGAACATTATTATCCTTAGGAAAACAGATGCAATGCAGCCAATTTTGGGTCCTGCTTGGATTACCATTAAAATATACCCTATTCTCTCTGAATAACAGAGAGGCTGTATCTCCCACCTCCCTCCTTGTCTCTTGCTTAAGAATGTTTTAGTATTTTATTACTCAACTTTCATACATCCTCAGTTTATCTTGACATTTTCTGATATTAGATATGAGCTCCTTCCTTTCTCCTCCCTCCTATATCCATTCAGTTACATAGTTTCTGCTTGTTCTTTAATCTTTTCAAGCTGATTATTCTTTCAGGTTTATAAGAAGCATCTTTATACGCTTTCCTCCACGACAGCTCATAATCTCAGCACCTTAAATTGTCATCAACACTTATCAGCAACAGCCCATGCTTTTTTTGCTTAAAGAACTGTCTCAAACGTCTTCAAAGACACAACAGTGGAATTAACAGCAAAGAATGCCAATTGAACAAGGACCTCTGCAGTCGAACAATGCACAGGATTTCGCTTGATATTCTTTACCATGTTAGAAATATGTTCTCCATGAATAAAAAAATCTAAAGATTCAGCAGAACCTGTATTCATACTAAAATTTAAATTATATTACTTTAACAGTATCCACATTGTCCCTCTATAGAGAGAGGGAAGATAAACATATAATCTCTTAACAGAATTGTCAGAAGTGGAAGGGACCTCTGGAGATCATCTAGTCCAACTGCCCTGCTAAAGCAGGACTGCCCAGAGCACATTACTCAGGACAGCATCCAGGCGGGTCTTGAAGGTCTCAAGAGAAAGGGACCTCCCTGGGCAGCCTGTTCCAGTGTTCTGTCACCCTCACTGTAAAAGCGTTTTTTCTCATATTCAAATGGAACTTCCTCTGTACCAGGTTGTGTCCATTGCCCCTCATCCTGTCACTAGGAACCACCACTTCCTAAGCACAGTTCTACCTTTTGACTTTTTGAACTACAGGAACACTGCCAGAAGTATCAAAATGCAGGTTAACAAGTTTCTTTAAGGTCCCTTCCAACTCTTTAAGGCCCTTCCAACTCTAAGGTCCCTTCCAACTCTAACCATTCTATGACTGACTCTATGAAAATTTTCAAGTAATTCCAAAAGATATGCATCCAACAAGTACTAACTGGAAACCACATCTACAGTTCCCTCCCACATTTGGAACACCAGCTCTTCCATGTGTGTTTGTCTGGAAGGCATGAATCTGTGCTTTCATTCACCATAGCCAAGATCCTTTACTTGGTGCTTCTGCAGTGAGGGAACTTGTTAAGTATTTGAGAAGGGACTTCTCTGCCTGAATATGGACTCCATCAATCTCAACTTGAGCAAAGCATTTGACACAGTACCGCATGACATCTTGGTCTCTAAAATTAAGAGACACGGATTTGATGGACGGACCACTCGGTGGATAAGGAATTGGTTGGATGGCCACACTCAAAGGATTGTGGTAAACAGTTCAATGTCCAAGTGGCAACCAGTAATGAGTGCTGTTCCTGAAGGGTCAGTATTGGGCTCAGTGCCGTTTAACATCTCTGTCAACGACACCAAACTGCCATCTAGAGTGACAGACTTAAGAGGTTGGCTCATGCAAACCTCATGAAGTTCAACAAGACCAAGGGCAAGCTCCTGCACCTGGGCTGGGGCAATCCTTAATATCAATACAAACTGAGGGATGAATGGGATTGATAACAGCTCTGAGGAAAAGGACTTGGGGGTGTTGGTTAATGAGAAGCTCAACACAAGCCAGCAACCCATGCTTGCAGCCCAGAAGGCCAATGATATCCTGGGCTGCATCAAAAGAAGCATGGCCAGCAGGCCAAGGGAGATGATTCTCCCCCTCTACTTCACACCTGTGAGACCCCACCTGCAGTACTGTGTCCAGTTCAGGAGCCCCCAACATAAGGAGGACATGGACTTGTCGGAGCAAGCCCAGAGGAGGGTCACGAGAATGATCAGGGGGCTGAAGAACCTCTCCTACGAAGAAAATAGATCATATTTTCTCAAAATAATTAAGGCACCTCAAAATCCCTCCAAAGTTGATTTCCACTTTTCTACTAACCTGATTTGTGGGAAAGGAATACCTTCCCTCAGTAACAATAGGCCTCTTGCAATTGTGAAAGTGCATTTTTATGGATTAGACATTTTACGGTAATTAAGACATGTTTCACTTTTCATTTGTCCCTTTTTGTCAGGGTACTCCAACTCATCACCAAATAAACCTTCAAGAGAAAGCCAAAATACAGCTGATATTTCAGGTTAGAATTTATCTTTGCGAGTCACTGTCAGAGGAAGTGGTCAGAAGCAAAACCAAACCACCTAACATGTCAGATAAAGCTGAAAAGCCACCACAATGAGCACAAATTATTTTAAGGTGGTAGACCACTGTGAA
Source organism: Thinocorus orbignyianus (assembly GCA_013400375.1). Taxonomy (NCBI): domain Eukaryota; kingdom Metazoa; phylum Chordata; class Aves; order Ciconiiformes; family Thinocoridae; genus Thinocorus; species Thinocorus orbignyianus. Next base: position 793,911 of record VXBW01002690.1, on the reverse strand, counting down.
AGCTGCAGAAAGGGAGACAATAGCTTCTTGAAGCACAAACTCCAGAGCTCCTAACAGTAGATTGTTATTATGCAAAACAGGTAAGTGTGATATGAAAGTGTGATTTTACATACAGTAAACAGCCTTTTTTTTTTCTCCTGGAACTATATTCTATACTACTCATCAATTCTTGATAGCATTAGGAGGTCCTATTGCAAAGTAGCATGCAGTTAGAAGTTGTAATTATGTCATAACATTTTCATAAAAATGTGTGCTTTACTGCTGTCTTCAAATATTTCTGCACACTACCCCAAACTCTGAAAGTTTTATTTTTAAAAGGAGGATCGGTGTTTCTAAAAACAGATAGATGATTACATGTGAACTATATTAAAAAAAAAAAAAAAAGTTGTGTTTAAACAGTTTCTATAGCTCTTACATTTAACAGTAATGAAACCAAACATCAGGCTTTAAGAGGTTCAAGGTGGCTGGATGGGAACCCCTTGGCCTAAGGGAAAGGGCTCAGCTGGGCAGGACCAGCAAACCAACTTTTCTTCGGTGCAGTCCTCCACCTACTGGAGAAGCCCAGCAGCTATAACTAAGTCTTAGCAACATTTCCTATCAAAAACACCTGTTTGGAAATCAGTTTGTCAGTGTTTGCAGCAACAACAGGAATGGCTGTACGTTTCAGGTAATATCTTAATTAGTTGTGAAACATTCATATGTAAGCAACCATATAAAGTTTAACACACTCATGTTGAGGTTATTCACAATATCTGTAATATGTAAATCTAAATATTAATTCGCTAAACAGTATACTTTACTGAACAATCCACCATGCAGCAGTGGTTGGAAATATGCCACTCTAAAATCTACAATGCTTAATTAAATATACATCTTTCCTAGACATACTCAGTTCTGAAATCACGTAAGTTTCCTATATTTCTTTTTTCACTTGTCAGCTCTACAGTATTTCAAAAGTATTATCTCCACTTAGATGAAACATCAGAACTGAACTGTTTACATCGAGTATAATCTGCAGAATCTGTAATTCCCAGAAATTTAGTAGCATACTATCCAGATGATAGTAGGGTTGCTAGTGTCACAGCCATCCTTTATCTGTATTACCCATTTGAAAGGCACTCCCAAGCATGAGATAACTGAGCTACACCACAGCTACTGATATGAATCAGTGTTATTAAAATTCACATTATAAAATTATTACAAAGTATGTGTTATTTAAATCATAACACTTAGTTCTATCAAAAAGATGACTTAAATGCAAAGTAAGTTCTACAAATAAAAAAAGTTATGGTGATACTCATCATAATACAGTTGTACTGTATTATTGCCAGAGACTGATTTGTTCTCCTAGACCCTCAGAAAGGATAATATATATTAAAACCCCCAAAACTCAGTAACTTGAAGATTTCCTCAGGATCAAAAACTTGCACAGCCTATCCTCAATTGTCACACATGCAACTACGCATATATAAAAATCTATAAGCAACTTCAATCTTTTTTTCATTAGCATATACAATACACATCTTATTCAAATTAGATACGATATTTTGGAATGAGGCATTCTAATGTCTAAACATCAGGGCAGTTTAATTTCCAAAGCCTCAGGGCAACCAACTGAACTCTTTCAACTAGTCTGTCCAGGTTGTTCATCCTTCCCATAGCACCTGAGTTTCAAACAGAAACAGAATCATAGAAAAAAACATACTGTACTCCACAAAAGAATTAATAATCATCTTTAGCACAAATGATAGGTCAGTTCTAATTACAGCTTATGGAAGTTTCAGCTGGTCACTGCACACATATTTAAATATCTCAAGAGAAACATACAAGGAAACAGAGTTGGACAGAAACAGTTGCACAGAAATACTGATTCCAGAGACTTTAATGTGGGTGCCAGGGTTTGTGGGTAAAAATATACATATGTGCACCCATTAAAAAAACCCCAAAACCTCAGGTATGAAGAGTATGAGCAGAGGAATGAAGACATTTCCAGCACTCTGGCTAGGCAGGCACAAGCAGCCAAGGGTTGCGGTTGATCTTATGTATGTTTTCCCATCAGTTTACTTAAAGACTAACAAATAAGTACTCTTGCAGAAATTTGAACACCTGTTTTAACTCTTGTTGATTTTATCTAGGAGCCTTCTTTTATAAAGACACACTTGAAATTTTCTGGTATTTTCTTGTAAAGTTTAATTTCTTCCAAAAGTGTCAATAACTTTTGTGACTGAGCACCTTAGGTTATTCCTTCCCTTCTCAAATGCTCAACAAAATAATCTGCATTGGTGAAGTTTCTTGACCTTTGCAATATCAAAACCTGCATGGCCTCCATAGTTTTTCTACTTTACAAACAGTTGGACATATTTCTTGAAAAAGGTTACCACATCAAGGAAAAACTGGTGGTGTCTAGATGCCTTGAAAAGGGGGAAGCAAAATCTATCACCTCTGATGATGGAACTTCTATTTTTGACCTCCACTCAGTCCATCTAAAGACCTGGCCCTCTTGTCCCCACATCAGATCTAAACACTGGAACACTTCAGTTCTGCTATTTCTGCATCAATGACAATCATTCCTTTTCCTTTAAACTACAGGGACTCGGTTAATTCTACAGAGCTTCTGTCCAGGGCAGCAGTATATTTTCACCAGCTAACACAGACAGCTTTTTTCATACGCATCACAAAGCAGATCCAAGCTACAGCTAGCAGATGTGTACCATATTTATTCACTTATTTACCTTCTACTTAATGTTGTTTTTGACCACCCTTCCACTACTCAGTGGTTCAGATCATCATTGTAAGCTGATAAACTTTTGTTTTAATGGTAACATTTGGCATGTTTGTCCTCGTAAAAATCACCTTCGGTCTCAAGCTGTCAGTCCAACACATGCAAATTCAGGACCCACAGGAAGACGTTCAGCAATGGATTCCCTCTGTTTAGTAACTGTATTCACGCAGGAGAGAATGTTTTTATGTATCTCCTTCCTCAAATTTTCCAATAGGAAATTCCAAGTCCCCACATTTCAAGCCTCCTCATACAGAAACACATCTAAAGAAGCAGTAATATAGAATCACAGAATGGTTCTACGACATAGATCAGTTTATGAATCTCACTGATTTAGTTGTGACAGCCACCAGGCTTTAAAATGAGGGAGTCTTAAGTATTCACAGTAATGCCAGCACATGCTGTCATCTCCAAGTCAAAACCAGTTTGCTCTTATCTCTAAATATATTCTGTGGAATTGTTTATTCACAGAAACAACTTCAAGCTAGATGTCACTGAGCACTGCAATGATACACTGTCAAACTGGGCCTTGCTTTGTCCTTTCACGTTCTCCAGCTATCACTTTGCAAATCAGAACACAAGAAACTAATGATGGCAAAGAGACCTAAGCCACCACCCTCCATTCAGCAGAAACAAAAGAATGCGGGGTCCAGAGCTATAAGGGAATGGTGTGGAGGGAAGGCTGCCTTCAGCCCAGTACTCCACCCCTCTCCAGGTTAGCAGGATCCTGCTACAAGTCAATTGGCACACCTGCTATTTAATCAGCTTGATTAAAGCAGATTAAAGTTCCAGCAGGGTTTATCAAATGAAAGTATTATTACTATAAGAAAAAAATTATTCACTATGTCCTCCAGAGACAGGTCATCCAAACCTGTAGTTAAACTTCTAAGATCAGGATTGAATACTTATTAAGACTGTATTTTGTCATTTCTATTAAAACAATCAATATTTTAATGCAGCTTAAAAGAATTCTATGCCCATATATCTGCTTTTTAGTTTTTTGGGTTTGGTGGATTGGTGGTTTTTTTTGAAAATCTGAATCACTAGTCAGGAAAATCATAATGACAGTAATCAACATAAATCAACCATCATCATTTGAGTTATTGCTTGAATCACTATTCTAAGCCAACACAGAATTTCCATTCATATTAACTATGAAAATACTAATCACAGAGAAAGCCTGATATTTCTCAATGCAGTTAGTGTTGGCACAGGCTCTGATGCATAAATTTTAAAAAAAGAATTCATGTATGTGTTTTTGCACATATGTATATGTATTTATACACACACACACTTAAGAAAGTTGCTCACTCTTCCTTAACCTGAAGTGGTGAAAAACTCAATAAAGGACCATAAAAGCAGCTTAGATAAATTAATTGGCTCATGCACTAATAATAAGAGGTACACACACTTCATTAATAATAATGAAGAATCTTCCGTTTCTGTCACAAGTACAACAGAAGGAGTTGTTACCTTAAATATTAACATAGTAAATCAGCTGCAGTGAAACTACAATGACCAATACCTTAGAAAAAAATCCAAATACATACATACCTTCACTACAAAATGGTCTTTTGATGCCAGAGAAATTCACCGTCTCATGCAGCGTTTTCTCCTCTTGACAGTATTCACAGTACGTAACTATGCAGTGCAGTTTCTTATAATCATCAGAACACGCTCTGCTGCAGAACTGATACACTTTGTTCTAAATGCAAAATTGCAAAGCATCACAAATAGGGTTAAGGGATAAAATCTTAAGATCTGGAGAGTGCAACTTTAAATAATAGTTTGCCATTAAAACACAACTTTAACGTGCAAAGTAAACAGAAGTGCAAACACACAATTATGGTATCACTTCTAATGCTAAAAACGTACAGCTCTCACTCAAGGTGACAGTGAGTTCTACAAACCTACCTACAGTAATAAAACAACTGAAGATTAAAGCAGATTTCAAACCTACAGTTGACTTGAGAAAGTACATTTTTTTTTGAATTCCACAGATGCTTTTTTATTTGTTATTTATGAAGAAAGAAGTCTGCTTTTATCCATACTAAAGTTAAATTATATTCTCCAGAAAAAAGTAGATTTTAATAACTTAATTTTTAAAACTTCAATGCCTTATAAAATAGCTATCTAGGAAACCTGTATTAGAGTTACAAGTTTAAAATTTTAAACAGTTCATCATTCTAAGAGTAACACAAAAAAAAACCCCTTACCTCCCATTCCAGTACTTCTGGCTTTGAACAAAAAGAACTTTTGCAATAATTACATTTCAACTGAATATCACTGGGAGAGACAAACTGACCATTTGTTGGAGACTGCACACTGAGAGTCTGGAAAACATAAATATATATATATACACACATCACTAAAAAAGAAAGTTCCTTTTAAAATGTATTTTTCAATTAAGCCTACAGTGTTTGAGAATTTTGAAGTTACAAATAAACGCATGAGTATTTCTGGCAAAAGCATAGCAGGTTAGTCTTTTTCCCTTAATTCCTTCTCCCTTGTCATCTTAGGTTTTCCAATCTCAAATCTTTACCCCTGCTTCCACCTTAATTACTTTATGTTGTGTTTCTTTTACCTTACCTTTCTCGTGCCTGTTATTTAAGGGTAATGTATAAATGCAAAAAAAAAAAAGTCTTCCAAAACGGACCACCTGTTAATCACAAAACATGTATTTTCAGATACATACATTCCACAGCTTGCCTTGCTTTGGTCACAGAAGTTCAGACAAAGACCTACAAACAAAGAATTTTCAAATCCAAAGCCCCACCAAGGCAGATCAACACCTTACCGAAGCATACCACTTGTAAATACAAATACTAAATAAAGTAAAAGTTCTTCAGCAAGAAACCTGCACCTTTCTCGGATTAAGAGAAAATGAGCTAATAGCCATAGTTGGCCTCGATTACCACGGCAGGAAGACACAATCATTCCAACAACCAGCTCCTAAGCAATTAGAGGTTTTCAGTCTGAGAAAAATACTACAGATTGGATGTGCAGCTATGAGAATTTAATTCTGTAACTAATAATTCACTTAATGCATTTCTAAGACAACCAGTAAACAGAAAACTCAATTTCACAGCATCTGTAGTCTTCCAGTAGGTATTATATGCCTGTAGAATACAACCTTTTGCACATTTCCTAGGTCAAGCAACAACTATCGGTGCATTACAGAGGTGATGTTCATACAAGATTTGAATTAGTAGTGATTACAGTCACTTGAAGAATCCAGAGGACAAATTTCTTACATCCATCTTCTCAGCAAGATGAGAAGATTCTTTCCCACAATGTTTGCAACAAAACAAATGTATTTAAAGATGACAAGTTCTCTTCAGGCAAATTTCTTACTATCTGTGCACCTCGTAACAGTGACAGTGTAAAACATTTTGTTGGAGGATACTTCAACTTTGGACTGTCATGTTACTAAGGGTTCACCAACATGAAAAAAAAACAAAACCAAAACCACAACATTAAAAATAATGAGACTGATTACCTATATAAGCCCTCACACAAGCAGGCCGGCACTGCTGGATGCTAGGTGGCAGTGCAAACAGTATCTTTTAATGCAAATGCCCCAGTTCTGTATCAGGAGTTTGCAGACATGAAAGAGTCATGCACAATTCCCAAACACCAACAGGACCTGAGAACGAAATGCCACATGCTGCAGAAGGGACCCCACCTTTACCCCAACGGATAAACCTTTATCCCCACTGTCCTGTAACAACCTGATTGCGGTCTGACACCCATGTACAGAAATCATATCTCTCCCATCATATCCAGCAAATGCCCCTGTAGTTAAGAGAGGCTTGCTACACTTTGGCTGCTCTAAATAAGTAGCTGAAGGCTGATACTAACAAGGGAGCTGCAAAGGTGTCTTAAATTAAAGGTCCAATTTGTGCATTTCTGCATTGGCAGGTTTCCTCACAAAGCAAACACTGTGCTCAACATGTCCTGCCATGAGTGTTACGTAAAGTCAGTGGAAGTCCTAGAAGTCCTGACTGGAAACAAACCAAAACAAACAAAAAATCTAGAAGCAAGTATAGACACCACCTCCAGTTCAGGAATGAAGGAAATGTTAAAGAACTAACAGACGTGACAACCTGTACAGAAACACTGAAGACAGAAGGAGGAATGCAGAAAGCACTCATCAAATGAAAAGCAACTATATTTTTGGGTATCTGTAATTACCTCTAAATATAAGACCAAACCCCTGTAAATACAGAGCCAACACCAGCACTACCACCCCCAAAGTAAAAAATGTTTTTTCTTGTTTTCTGACATAAGTCACCATTAGCTGCTTTTATTTCTTTTCCCAGTTGTTCGCTGTGGTAGAAATTCTGGCCCTACATACTCTAGGGGGCTGGTAACTGAACAATAACAAAAGCCAGAAATGTGAGAAGGGAACGTGAGACTGTTTAAAATTAAAACTTGTTTTAAGGAATACTTACATCTAAATGTAGATAAAAAAGTCTAAACAATTTTTGCTTCTAAAACAAAATCAATGTTTTTATATCATTAACTCCTATGGTTTTCACACAGAAATCAGTGAAGAACTGAATTCAAATCACTGAAAGCTCTACACCAAGTGAAAGATATAAAACTAACATGGTTTTGGATGCCTCATTGAAGTTTCTTTTATCCTGCTTAAAATTAAGGGCCACTTCTTTATAGTGTTTAATGACTCAAGATGACACGCACATAGTATTACCGTCTTGCTTTACCTCTAACTTAGAAGATGCTTAGAATAGGTAATATCTTCAGGAATTACTTGGAAGCATTATTACACACAAAGAATCATGCAGCAAAAAGATCATAAATTCATTAAAATCTTCCACAGGTCATCCTGAAGAGCAAGGTTTTATCAATGTTCTGCTTCATCAAAGGTATCTTTGAAATCATACGTATATACATGTTTGTGTACATATATATGCTCTTTCAAACATCCAAAATTCAATCAAAAAAAATAGTTACACTTAATCAACTTTTCTTGAGCCCCCCCCCCCGACTACAAGAGCATGGAAAGTGCCAAGCAGAGTGAAAAAACATTGTAAAGCCCTTTTCAGCCTTCAGACTACTCTAAACTGCCAAATTACTACTGATCAGTAGGCAGACACAGCCTAGGACTCTTCTGAGAAGAGCAGCGTAGCAGCACAAGTTCTGGTCTGCCCCTGCCACCACGGCATGAGCAACAGAGGGGTTATCCTTGCTCACAGCAACCCAGGATCAGATTGTGGAAACACTTCTGTACATAAAACATGTATGTGGAAGGGCTAGTCACAGACAAACCGTGGACATCTTTTTTCTAGATGAGAAAAAATAACTTTGAAAGAATCAAGCTGTCCTTAATGTGAAGAAGCAGCAAATTATTACGTACTGTCATCCACCAGGACTGTTCCACAAGCAAAATCAAGGGCACTAACTTAAACATGCAAGAACCAAACACTCCTCCTAAGCTTATGTGCACAAACACCTTCCAGCCTCAGCATGGAAGCATCAATTATTTTTATTAGGATTGGAAAAGTATTTCTGTGACAAGCATGGCAAGCTTCCCCCACACTTCCTGCTGTAACATACTCCTTTAAAATTACAAAAAGAAATACAAGGTATATAATGAAGAACACTTACAGACACCATAATGATGGTGAAAGAGGTCACATTAGTGAACAAACAGAATGAATAACCTGCTAAAAAAGTATTGTACTTATAATTCTTACACGTACTGGTTCTACAACTCTCCAGATACACCCACAAATTGAAAAAAAAAGCAACCAAAACAATAATCAAAGCTTTAGCACAATCTTTCTGAAAATTTTGCACAGATTAATGTTTTGCAAGATGTCTTATACTTCAAGATACTTACACATTTGCTAACTTTGGGAAGACACTTGTGCTGCAGTCTCCACGTTCACAATAAATAAATTAGCAGTTTATTTTTCCTTAAGAGACAAGTTAGGTGCAGGATCTTCAAGAAAAAAAAAAAAGGTACTGATAGCAAAACTAGCTTAAAACAATACAACTTTGGAACAATTCTGTCCTTAACTCTGCAATAACATCCTCCAAGATGCAGTGTGAAAGAAGACAAGATACAGACACACTACTCCATCACCAATCACCAAACAAAAAAAAATGGCATCATGCAGGCTACTCTCCCTCTTTTCCATCTTTCTTAGAAGGATAAACGCTCTTGCAATTTGTCTGCACAAAGGAGAATATAGATATGGACACAAGTTGCACAACAAGCAGCTCAACTGAGTCTTACAAATATTTTGACACAATAAAACAACAGTTAGCTAGAAACAGAAAGTTAGTTGGAGTTTGCAAGAGATGTCATAAAATAAAATGACGATAAACCCTAAAGTACTGTAAACAAATTGGATATTTAAATATTTCAACCCCGTTGTAAAGTAAAATACTTGCAGAAAGGAGATGCAGACATGAAACAGCAGTTATTCTGTTCTGAGAACAGTAACCTCTAATGAAGAAAAATATACCAGAAGAATAGGCACAGTAAGAAAAAGGGATGAACGTAATGACAGAAAACTAAGAATTACCTGCATTGGTAAACAGTGATAAATAGAAGCATCATAGTAAGTCAGCCATTTTTTCAGAAGATTCTTGCAGAAAGTATTGCAATTGTTCAAATAGATGAAACCATTTTCTCAACTTAGGTTCAACGACTTATTTGTCACTTAAGTATAAAAAAGCCTCAAGGGAATGCTTACAGAACAATGTTCATGTTGTGCTATGCCACCCTTTCCATCTAAATACTAAACAAATGGAACAAACAAGCTGTTCTGACACAATCAGCTCTTATCTAAATACATTTTATTATTCTAGACAGTGTATGTATGAAAACTATCAAAAGTCAGGATCTGAGCGAGATGTTTGAGCAAACTAACTGTACATGACCACCTACCCACTCACTCCCGGTCTTTACTGCAAACTCACAGACTCTATGCCTGCTCTAATTAAACTTCACTACAACATTAAAGACAAATCTACTTGTTGCACTGTAACTACAACAAAAGCATCAGCAAGGTCTCAATAAGATCAGAAACCCATGGCCAGCACCCGCTGATCTGGTGGTCATATTCAATAATGTTGCTTAATGTTGACTTATGTGCTAATCCAAGAAGGCCCAGGCTGTGTTTGTCATTCACTAGCTTCATGTTTCTCAGTCAAAGACCACAAAGGTTTTGTTCTGAGAGCTCTGTGGGTTGCAATCAATTTTAAAACCACATAGAATAAAACAGTTGCCTAATGAGTTTGCAAGAAATGTTACAGGTTTGTAATTACTACCAACAATCTGTATCTATTTTGTTAATCAGTTCCACTGAGAGACATCTACTACATTGGCTGGGATGGAAGGGTAGAAGAGGGCTACACGATAGAGGTCTTATCCAGGCTATATTAAGGAAGCAATTCAGAGATTGATCTGCTTTCCAGTTGACAGAAAACAGCACAGTTTAATGACAAACAGGAAAACCCTGTACGGGTGTCAATGTTCAACAACACATGAGAAGGCCATTACCAACCATACAGTGGCCATCTGGGAAAACTCTTTTTAAACATAGACACTGAAATATATTAAGTTCTTTGATCACCTACAGATTAATCACTACGAATAAGGTCAAAATATATATAAAAGGTGTTAAGTCTTATTAAAAATATGACATTTTCAATAAGCATAGCAGCCTCTTCCAATGTGCCTATCATTACATTTGCAACACTCCAGTTTCCGGACATAATTTAAACAGCTAGTTTCATCCATAAGTGTTTTAATGCCTTAGGCTCTAACCTTTTATTTCAGAGGCAATCACTATTCCTCATAACACACCTTTGTTAATATATGAAACTTTTGTTAATGTATTTACTATAAAAGAGATGAAAATTGTTGATCTTCAATGCTAAACATCCAAGGCTCATTGTCATAAAGAGCCTGGGGTGGTAAAAATAAGATGAGCAGTAATATTGCTTTGTGTTTTCTTACGGTATCAAGGAGAAAGGGGTTGTCACTATCCAACCTTCTAAGTTTAAGATACCACCTAGCGTTTTCATTATGAAACAGAACTTTGATCAAATAAATTGTTAGGAGAGAGAAACATTTGCTATGTTCATTATAACTCAAACATATATATACAAGTAAGTTAGTTAAATACTTAACACAAACACAGGTACACAAATATTTAGGGAGGAAAAGATTTAACACAACAGCTAACCTGAAATTTAGCTACACAACTGGAACTGCAAAAGTTGTACAGTTTTCCATCAGGCATTGTGGCTTGATACTGAGGTAAAGAGTTTCGTTTACAAAAGTGGCAAATAATTCCCATACCTAAAAGAAAAATGTAGTTTACAAACAAAATAAACACAATATAGTAGTGTAAAAAAAAACCACATGGATTACAGGTCAGTTCTTTTCACCGTTTCAATGTAAATAGGCAAGATTTGTCTGTTTTCCTGGGAGCTTCCACAAGTCACATAAAACAAGAAATTGCAGAGGTTTTACTAAATTTTTCCACTAAAAATCAGCCTAAAGTATGAAACAGAACCTTTTCTAGAAAATTCACTAGAGCAGTTTCAACTTTGAGTTCACTGAACTGAGATCTATGTCTGCTTTGCATATTGAAGAACACACATTTTGAGTTATTTACCTCTCATCCAGATTAAAAATTTCACCTAGAAAATATCCATATCCATTCTAACTTCCTCCATCCTCCAATCCTTGCTTGAGGCACATCTGCACGGAATAATTCTAAAACAAAACCCACCCCCAGTTTTCAAAAAAAAATGCCTACTCTTATCAGTGATGAAAATCCATCATCCTTTTCACTTACTTTGTGATTTTGCATATTTTGATTTGTGTGTGTTCATGCATGCAGCTGAGCAGTATGGCTCCATATATCCATTAGGTCCTATGCACTGAGTCATGTCAAAAAACCTGCACTGAGCTCTGCAGCCAGTACAAGATGTTAATTTGCCACATTTCTAAAACATAAAACAAAGCAAAACAATACATTAGTTAAAACTATGTTTAGCTTTGGTTTTAAAATATGGTATAACAAACAGCAGAAAACTTCTTTTTTTTACTTCTGCAATTTGTTCCCCAATCAGAACCTTCTTATATTAGCTATCATGATCATCCTCTCACGAGCACCCAGTGCTATGAGGCAGTGTTTCTTACTATCCGCATGTCACTGGGGTGAGCTGGCTGAAACTGAACTTATGTGTAAAGACAAAAAACAAAAACACACACCTCAAAAAAACCCCAACCAACCAAAAAAAAAAAAAAAAAACCACCCCAAACCTCACCATCTGCAAACTATGAAAGTGCAGTAAGATTGTAACAGCAAATTGTGTTGAGTTGGAGGGTTGGGAACAACTCTGTTCCTCTCTCCTTGTTGATGGGACAACAGTTCTAAGAAAAGAAACAGGAGTCTGGCACAGCACAGATGAAGGATAAATAATGGTGCTAAACTTTGGAAAACAAAAACTAATTGTACTCTCCACATTATAACATCCTTAATATCAAGTACAAGTTTGGCATAGCAGTCTCTTGTTATCAGCACTGTTGGGAGAACCTCTGACTTCTCAACTCTCATAGTTTCAGTCCTCCAGGCAGAAGAAAACACACTGCAGAATTTCTATGCTCCTCATTTGATCCAGTGAAGATCTGTGACTCCAGAGCCCTGACAACCTACACTGTTATTATTATACAACCTAGGCTGCTTTGAACAACCTGATCTAGTGGGAGGTATCCCTGCCCATGGCAGGGGGGCAGAAACTAGATGATCTTTAAGGTTCCTTCCAAACAGACCATTTTATGATTCCATGATTCTATAACAGACTCAATTCTGACATTTCTCAACATCTTTGCTGGGTATCTTTAGATATAAAGATATCTTTAACACTTGAGAATGAGCTAAATCCACTCTTAAGAGACAGCAAGAGAAGAAACATACATGTTTATAAATTGTATATCATCTTCGCTGTATTAAAAACACATACCTAAAAACCTACAAATACACATCTCTGCCACAAACTCGATGTAGCACCCTGCAGACTAGCAAAATTTCAAAATACCACACACTTTTACAATTTCCACGAGGTGTTTTGACAAAAGCTTTGCAGTGGATTTCCTCCAAAAAGGACTATGTGTCAAGATACCAAGCTTCTACACAGAAGAGGGTATTTTATACAATTCCAGGATCCTTTTCCCTCATTTTACTACTTCTTTTTTTTCCATTTGCCTTTAAAAATGTTACCCAGCATCTAATAATCTTCCCCATCAACCACAATATTGACAAAATTCATATTAAGCACCAAGATTAAAATGCAGCAATTACACTGTTCTATAAGTTGGAGCTATTCTGTCAATATACATTCATCTCCTCTGACAGGCTAATAGACAAAAGCAGGACATCAAGAACACTTCAAGAGGTATCACCAGTAAGAATTCCAGAGGTCACATTTCACAAAGGACTTGACTTCTTGGAACAAACCTAACAGACAATAACCATCAAAAAAATCTACAGGCACAAACAGCTTTGGTATCTCTAGAATAAACCAAAATGTAAGTCTAGGAGCACTGATGCAGACAAACAGCTTAAAGAGCGTTCAGATTCATAATCAGAAAACACTGCACAGATAAGCAAAGCTTTCACAAGTTCTAGGTCCAAAAGAAAAAAGAAAAAAAAAATCAAAGACCACAATGACTCTAAGAGACAGCAAGATTAAAATACATGTTATACTAAATGAACTTACAGTAAACTGATCAGGGCATAATCGGCAAAGATTTGTTGTGTCAGCAGACTACACATTTCTACTTGAAAGTAGAAATAGCTTTTGCTAACCAGCATCTCAAGTATCTCATTGTTCAACTGATGTCAAGAAAGGATCATGCACACAAAGCACAGTGCACATCCGTCACTTCTGAACTGCTAACGTCCTTATAATACTGACATTGCTTACTGACTTCACCCCAGACCTTTCAGACTTAAAAGCAACACGAAGAATCTTTGTTAGTATGTAGTAATAATCTAGCAAACTGCGACCTAAATTATCAAGATGACAAAGAACATGAACTTCCCAAACATCAAGGATGCAGAAGATTCTGTGGGTAGAAAGAAAAGCATGACAGCAAAGCTCTTGCTTTATTCTTGTCACAGCAAGTAAGACTGAGCATTTCTGCATTATTAGAAGTTTAAAATGTTACACAAGGGAAGAAGATAGGACACCAGCGAAGGGGAAAAAAATTAAAAGGCCCAAAGCATCCTCATCATTCTCAAAACCTCGTATTAATAATTCCCTCAAACTGAACTTTTTTCCTGCATTGTTATTGATCTTGCCAGCACTCTCCAAACCTGTACGTTTGAATATTGAAACCACTGAAAAACCAAAGAATACAACACTACTGTAAAAAAAGATGAAAGCATACCTGAAAGTATTCATCAGTCAGCATTATACAGGTGTCTCAAACGTTTTATTTTAATAGTCTAACTCAAAAGCTTCCTCCGTTGACAACATCAACAGAAAATGTTGTACTGTACTTAGCCTGTATGTTTTTACATAGCCATAATGCAAACCAAGAATTTTCTCTTGTTCTTAAGTATCAAATTTCCAGATGAGACTCTCTTCTCAAGGTTCTCAGGTAACTTACATTTCTACTCTCACATTCATCAAGTTATCTTTCATCTCTAAGAATGTGCAGTATTAATTTCACTCCGCAGAAACAGTAACATCTGAGAATCCTTTCGCTAGAAGTACCCTTCTAGCTGCAATAAACAAACATAGGTTCACTAAAACTAAGAACTATGGTAATACATAGGGTCTGAGAGCTTCTTATGTGATAAGGATTTTTGGCCTGAAAACAAGATAACTTAAGAAGATTGTGACAGAACCAAAAATGGTATAACGTGAGGCACTATGGATCAATTGTTTGTTGTCTTTTCTAATATTAACTACTATGGGAAATCACATGAATATCAACAGAAGAAGTTTCAAAACAAACAATAGGAGGCAGCTCTTCACATAACCAGCAGCAAGCCAGCAGAACTGCATGGATGGAAAAACTGCTTATATGTGTTCACAAGACTGGATAAGACAAACTAAAGAGATTCGCTAAAAACAGCGTACAAGAACAATGCATAAAGTTCAATAGATCTTCTGACCTCTAGAGAGTCAGAAGCTAAGGGAATGCTCAGGGGTACTTGCCCTGTCCTTACTATTCCCTGCATGGCCACTTAAACTGCAGGAGTCTCAAACTCTGATCTGAACCAGAACAGCTGTTCTCGTGTTCTTACTACAGAACATTTTTCTTTTTAATTGAATATTTTAACTATCCTCAAGGAAAAGTGGGTATTCATAAAGGAAATTAAGGAAAATGTAAAGCTGCATCAATATTGATATTTCATGGTCAAGAGACAACAAACTTTACTGGTAGAGCGAAAACCAAACAAGAATACCAGAATCTTCATTACTAAGTAAAGAAAAAAAACCAAAAAACAAAAAACAAAACAACCCCCAAACTACTCTATTTTAAACCTCACTGCTTTATTCTTTGTTTCAGGAGCACAGAATCACAGAAACATGTAGATTGGAGGGGACCTCCAGAGAGTCAAGTGCAACCTTCTGCTCAAGCAGATTAGCTTGCTCAGGATCTAGACAAGTCCAATCTGAGTATCTCCAAGGATAAGCATTCTGAAACCTCTCTGGAGGATTTCACTGCTGTCACAGAAAAATAGGCTTTTCCTTTTACCTAAATAAAATTTCTCCTTGTTTTCAAGCTCTGTTGCCTCTCACCTTTCCACTACACACTTCTTAGAAGAGCCCAACTTCGTCCTCTCTACCATCCTATTAGACAACTTATCCTCCTTCAGGAGCCTTCTCAAGGTTGAACAAACTAAGGTGTCCTGAGCTTGTCCTTCTGTGTCATACGCTCCAGCCCTCCACACATTTTGGTAGCTCTCCACTGAACTTGCATCTGTATGTCAGCACCTTTCATTCTGTGGAATTCAAAACTGGACACAGTGCTCCAGATGCAGCCTCAGAAGGGCAGAAGGATGAGGGAGGGGGAGAGTGGAGGAGCAGAGACAAAGCACAGAGATCTCCTCCCTTGACCTACTGGCTACACTCCTACTAATATGGCAATAGGTTGCCCAGAAAGGCTGTGGAGTCCCCATTCTTGGAAATATTCAAAACTCAAATGGACAAAGTCCTGGATGACCTGCTCCGGGTAACCTCACTGGAGCAGGAAGGGCGAGAGGATGACCTCCAGAGGTCCCTTTCCAACCTCAAGTATTCTGTAATACAATCCAGATAGTGGTTTGGCCAATAACGGCCCCACCTGGCCACCTCTGCTGCAAAGGCATACAGCTAACTCCAATTCATTATCCACCAGCACACCCAAGTCTTTTTCTTCAAAGCTATCTTAGCAGTTCTCTTCCATTCCAGATGAAGTATTGCTTTAATCTCATGTTCCTCATGATATTTCAATGGTAGGAAAAAGTGATTACAGACAATTATATTCAAACTAGTCTTAGCTTTAAGTCTCCTTCAAAGACAGAATTAACTCAGAACCAATCCACTAAAGAAAGTAACAAAGTATCTTCCTTCCCTGCATCACTTCTGGCAAATTCAAATCTACAGTCATATGAAAATATAAGAAAGTTTAATGACTCAAATTTAAGGAAAATTGTGAGTAAAAACACTGCTGTCAAATTAGTAAGAAAAATTGTATCAATTAGATTACTAAATATAAAAAGATTAAGTAGGCAAAATTTCTTGAGAATAATGGCCCAGTGCCCTCTAAGGGGAAGCCTGATGCCAAGTGGTCTAGGTAGACCTCTCTCATCACTCCACCCAGATTCTACAGTGAGATGACCTAATTTTAGCTAGATCCAATTACATATTTGACTTCTTCCAAAGTAAATGCAGAGGTCTGAATAATTTTCTGTTCTGATTATATTTGATTCTAAACCCACTCATTCTTCAGGACTTGTTTGTATACCCTATTAGAGACTTAATCCTAGAAATAAGGTCTACTTCATGACAGGTAGCTCATGACAGATAACTGAGAAAAGATATATTACAACATACTTCATGTGACTTGAGAAGTCTTATGAGTTACTAGTTCTATATACACTTCAAATCTTCATTTTGTCCACTAGGACAGCACTGAAGTTAAACTGGCAACTACAACACGACTCACAAGATGCAGGATGAATGGGATATATTCCAGAAACGTCAGTATTGTTGCAGCAGAAATTCAAATTCCTGGAAATAAGAGAAAACTCACTTGGAGGGTTTCTGAGGCATTTTTATTCTTGCCATTATCAGCAACAATCATTTTAGAGGGAGTCTTGATCTTCCTTTGTATCTTACTGAAAGGATCATGAAAACAGAATTCTAGAGCTCCTCTTGCATTCACTCTACTAAGAAGGATGAAGCCCCAAAATAACTATCAGACCCGTACTGTAATATCACAGTATTTTAGAAGTAAGCCTCACTTCTGTTTGCAACTGAAACTAATTAAAGTCTCTGTTCTTGAACTTTCTGGCTTTCTGGAAACTTTCTGGAAAGAGTATTTCAATAAAGCTATTAGTGCCTTGCATTTAGGTATCTGTGCTACAGACTTTCATTCTTGACTGAAAAAAGCAGTATGATCTGCTTCAATTGCCTTCGAAAGGGTAAAGAGTAGGACGAAGAACACGTCTCCAGTGTAAGAGAGTATTCTTACTACAACTTCTCCCATGCAAGGGCCTGTCCATCAAGAACATCAGAACACCAGCTGTTTGCTACAATGCTACACAGCAGCCCAAACGCTTTGCAGTTAAAACTCTCATGGTCCTTGATAAAACAGACCAGCAGATACTTCTCAATCCAGGCAAATTTCTCTCTGGTATCTTTACAGAGTAACAGTTTCAGAGTAGAATTAAAATAAATACTGGGAAAGTTTCTAGGAAAGAATACTGTGGAACAGAAGCATAGTCAACCTGTGTTCAAAGGGAAAGGTAAAGGAGAAAGAAGATAGACCTTTTCTGCAAGTAGAAAAGCAGACGTATTCACTACATGGAATTCTAAAACAGAAATCCAGTAGTAAGGCAATCAAGAAAATAGCAGCTAAACTACTTTAGACATATTTGAAAGAAGGATGGTCCAGATGGATCCAGAAGCAACATGCATATCTAAGAAAAGAACCAGATGCCAGCAGAATCTGTAACAGCAAAGAAAGAAGAAACTGTATTATTTATTCAGTCTTCTGAAATAACACACCCAAATCACAACTCCCCCAAGAACTGTAAACTCTTCACTGCTCCAACACACGATATTAAGATTACTAATACCTCAAAAGCATTTGCCCAAGTCTTAAGAGCAAAAAACAACGGAACTGCTTTTGTAGCCCTTGAACACCATGTGATTTGTGTTTATGTTCCATCAGCTAAACTCTGCAAACAACTAAATCAATAACTTGCCCAGTAACTTTTATTTGGCATCTCCAGTTGCCAGTGATCCTCTTTTTGCCAGTTTTCTGCTCTGAAGACACCTGCCTTCATGCCTTCAAGAAAAGCAGAACTAAAAATCTTCCCATGCCTCTAGAAGCAAGTCACTCCTACATTAACTGCTGTTTCAGGAGTTTCAGCTGTCTCTTTTTTGCCTTTTTCTTCCTCTTCTCCTCAGCCTTATTCCCGGAGTAATTGGATAGCAGTGCATGGATGCAATTATATCCATCCTAACTCCAATACCCAGTCATAACACCTCTTTGCTTCCTCTTGCTAAGAGCCTCCTGTGCTCCCACACAGATCACACCTCACAATTTTCTTCAGAACCACAAAGCTGTTTTACATCTCTGATGTACCCATCTCACTTTATCTTTTAAAATATTGACAGAATAACATCCTTGACACTTGGTATGAATGTTATTCAGGTGCCTAAGGAAGCTGACTACATGGTTTTTATTGAAGAGAAGCAAATTCTACAGCTGAAGGTAGGACAAATGAACCAAAAAAGGCAAAATAAATGGTTCCAGAAACAGCAGTAAATAAAAGGCAGAACAGCATAGTTTCTAGGACTTGTTTTACATCAGAGATGCAAGAAACTGGAGGTATGAATACCAACAGGCCATTAAGCAGGAAGAAAGGGGACTTGCTTATTTCTTGGCTGATGAAGATTTCTGTCATTTAACCACGGCAGATGTAGTAAAAAGCATCTATCTCCAACTGTAGGAATGTGCCTAATATCAGACTTCAGCATTATCAGAGGTTGCTTAATACCAAGCTAAGTATCACCTGAAGTGAGACAGAAGTGCCTTATCATTTGGGGAAGAGATTTCACTATTAAACCACAGAACTTGTCTTTAAAAAGTTACCAGAAATGAAAAATGAAATAAAATAGAATTTAAAAGTCAGGATTTCTAATATTTCAATGTAAAGGAGCTGTTCGACTCTCAATTCCTGCTTTAGTCAATAAACAGATACTTGGAAACAAGAGTTTACAAAGCAGTAATAACCGCAGAAAGTAGCAGGTTTCATTATTAAATGTACTATAAAAAAAAAAACAGGACAAAATTGTCTTATTAGCAAAGTAGTACAGAAAAAGAACAAACACTGGGTGGACAAGACGAAGTTGAAAACCCTAGGTGCTTCCACTGAAGTAGTATGTGACAAAGACATTCTACCATAGCATTCAGAGATTTAAGCTAGTAGATAACAATACATCTTGTGAAGCTAAATACAAACTCTATATAAACTATGGAACAGGAGTTACAGAACTGATATGCATACTGCTGCATACAGGGAGGGCTCCTTAACCTCTGCACACAGATAAAGCAGATGAAATGAGTTCTAGGGCAGTGTCACAAAAGCAGTTATTTGGCAAGAAGCAGAATGTGAGACAAGGAAGCTCAACTGCCTAGGTTGAGTTTTTTCTATTGTAAGAGAATAGCACAAAGGGACAGCAACAGCCCGGTTAGTCTTGGAACACGTTCAGTAGTAAATCTTCTTCTAACCAAGGAAGCTGACGAAACGCATTACTATTCTGAACAGAAGGAAAATTTTCACTAGATAAAAAGGCACTGCAAGCGTACGCTCTAACTGGGAAGATACTCATTGGGTTTGCATTCACCCAGTACTCACTCCACTCCAGAGCTATTAAGAAAAGAAGCCTGTGAGCAAATTGCTAGAGCTCCTTCCCCCCTTTTTTGACAGCACATGAAGACCATCAGGTTTATGAAGTGCCCAAATCAAGTGAATCCAGGTCACATTCTAACAAGAAGAATTTTAGTTAAGTAAAGAAAGAGCAGAGGAAGGTGGGGTGAGGGGGAAGTAGTAAAGGAACCTTTCACAGTGGAATCAAAAGCACTGTGGACTGATCAGGCCAGTAAGCAAAGCAGTTAAAGACTGTGTTCTTGAAAGTAGACAGAGACTCAGCTTTGTCTTAGTTGAACAGCTGGAAATTAAAAGGTATGGCTGGTTGTGCAAGTCTAGTTGCAGAATTCACTTGTTTCTTAGAAAAAAGGCTGTCAAGTCTGCACCCAAACCGAGCAAGCCAAGACACAAACAACACTGCAACTGCCTTGGAAATGAAGTTGATTCTGTCAAGACAGAAAACGTTCAGTAGTACCAGAAGCAGAAACATCAAACCAATGTATTTATGTGTTTTTGTTGATATGTCTTCATGTTAGGCATATCTGGGGCCTGTTTCAACTTGTCGCACAGATACTAATTTTTAAATTAATCACTAAAGTAAGTTTTAAAATAGTTAAGTTCCCATTTTAGTTATATGAAACACCTACTCAAATAAAATATTTCAGCACTTGCACAAATATATACAGGCAAGCCACCACCTTGTCAGATATGATCTCATTCTCTTCTAGCACTGTTTTTTTGTGTTTATTGTGTTTAGCATCATACTCTTTTTACTCAAGTGCATCTTGTCCCTCTATATATGAGGTTTGACCCTCAGTGCAACAGGTAAAAAGAACTTAACAATCCTAAAAATAGTAGTCATCTTCAAGTTTAAAAAAGAATAACCATTTCCAATAAGGGTTTTGTTTTGACATTATATGACATTATATCTAAATTGTCAAGAGTGATTTCATTTTTGGAGGAAGAATTTTGTTTTCTCTTTCTTAAAAAAGCCTGACTTGCACTTCGCCATCCTCACAAATGGCTGTTGTGCCACGAGGAAATTAACACGCTCTTGCATATAACCACAGTAAATATTGTCACAAAACTGTCAGAGTTGGAAGGGACCTCTAGAGATCATCTAGTCCAACTCCCCTGCTGAAGCACAATTGCCCAGAGGACGCGACTCAGGACTGCATTCAGGGGGGTCCTGAAAGATCTCCAGAAAAGGGGACTCCACACTCTCCCTGGGCAGCCTGTTCCAGTGCTGTCACCCTCACCATAAAGAAGCTTTTTCTCATATATCAATGGAACATCCTATGTTCCAGATTGCACCAACTGCCCCTTGTCCTGTCACTGTGAACCACTGAAAAAAGCCCAGTTCCATCCTCCATCAACCCACCCTTCAGATACCTACTAGCATTAATATTAGTTAGGCTATGTGTGCTGAAAAAAATTATCTTTAAAAAAAAAAAGAAAAAAGTCTTACACAATTTATTAAATCCATTGATTTTTAATAACTTTTTTAATAGGAAAGAAACGTAAATTCTGTAGCGACATCTTAGCTAAGAAAGAACAGCCATTGCCTCTCAGAAAAACAAAATACAGGAGGCAATACTCAAGATCACTCGTGTCTCCATTCTAAAACAGGTTCTGAAACTGGTATGTAGAAAACTAAGTGCGTCCATCACCTTGAAAGGAGACTTAGGCACTCGAGAAAAAAACCTACTCCCCATCCCAGGAATAACAGTTTCTCACTTCCCTGCCTCCCACCAACAGTCAGTGGCCATTTCAAGAGCCACAGTAATTTTTATTACCCATTATTTTAATTTTTTCATTCCAGAAAGAATAAATGTCTGTGATAAGTTACTGAAAATTACTTGTTCAGATCAGTGTAATATTTATTAAAAAAATAGGGATAAAGTATATGGATAGGTACAAGAAATAAAAGTTTTCATTTATTACTACTACAAGTTTATAGCAAGATAGGTGTATGACATTTACAATATAAACTGCTTAATACAAAGCTCATACCAACAAAACCTATTTATTTTACAACTGTTTGTAAGAAAACATTTGCTAAAACTGTTGTGACATACGATCATCAGTAGTACAACACAATGCTGTAATTAAATGACACATCAGCTTTTCCTGTATTATTGATTCCATTTCAGTATGTAATAGTGACTCTCCAATAGTTTCTCCTTCACCAATTCTCCTTTAGAGGTAGGATCTATTAAGGAGTTTCCAAGAAACCATTGTTACTACTGAATAAAACAACCTACAATTTATCAATTGTGGCCCAATGAGTTGTCAAGTGATATTTTCCCATGTCTAAATTCCTTTTTAAAGAACAGAAGTCCTTGAATATATTCAGCTCAAAAAACTTTAAGGCAAATGGAAGTTCAAATCTAAATAAACCCTACTAGACAAATTAAGTATTCTCAAATAATTGTGTCCTGAGCAACTCTAACACCTATAACAACATAAACTAAAAAACTTCTAATTTAATGTTTCGAGTTTCTCTTAGTATCAAAAATACCCCAAAGCCCCTATACTCAAGGAAATTTGAAACCTACCAATTAAGAGTTATATTTATCCACTACTCCAAATCAGATGCAAATAAACACTAGAATTAAGCTTCTCACAGCCTATTACAGTTCCTCAGTACCAAATATTTCCACAAGAAAATTAAAAACCCGCTTGAATAAAGTCTGCTGTCAGAACTAAAATGCACCAAAACAATGCATCTCAATTTCAAAGGTTCTTTTAAGGATCCTCACAATAACGCATGATACCCAACGCTACTTGTGAAGATTCCTGGTACTGCAAATTGTTCCTCCTCCCCAAATCAAACCAGAACGTAAAACTTGCTACCCATACCCTTCCCATTCTCAAATACATATCTAAACACACACACATTAAAAAAAAAATACAAAAATATCTGAACAAAGAGAGTACAGTCTGCAATGAATGTCAAGCACAGATTTATCATTCAGCCTCTCAAAACTCCACGTTCGTTTCATAATTCCATGTGCAGTGCATGTTATACTGGTTGTGTGGGAATGTCTCAAGTTCAAAGTTAATCTCATGCCTTTTTGTTTCTTCGAGAGACAGTATTCAACGTTTCTTCAAGTCTTTCCATGGCTTCCGGGCATGCCTATGTTTTTAGTATCTCGGAAACCTATCCTGTCCCTTTTGGTACAGCTGTGACAAAAGAATAATGCTTATGTTACGTTTTCAGTTATGCTGTTGACATTTGCACCTTCCAAATCTGCTGTTCGCACACTGCATGTGTACAAGAACAGCCATCCCCAAAAGCATCAAAGCTAAATGTTCAAAGAGAAAATACAACCATACCTGATGCAACATTATAGATCCTATAAACATTCAGCACTGTACATGCTTTTCTCAAGGATCATCGTTTGCTTAAAAATGGAAAGAGATGAAGAAAGAACCCAAAGTAATGTGCAGCACTGGGATCACTCATATTCAAGTGTGAACTTCAGAATCAGATACATTTCTCACCAGTAAAATAGTACTTTCACATTTTGTAGCACTATCCTACAAACTCAGAGCAAAAAGTACCAAGCAAAAAAACCCTTAAATTCTCAAATTGTATATCCTCCCCCGAAATATTGAATACTTTGGAGATATCCTATTATATTGTAAATACTGTAGTAACATTTAAACCTTTAACAATGGTTAAGCCTAAATAACAAACGTTTAGAGCATTAGCAATGGTTCATAGCTAAGCTGGTTCTGTAATATGTAAAAGGTATCAGCATCAGATTTCTTGGTTTGGAATTATTTTTAACCACAACAATTATTACTATCTCAACAGTCTTAAGAACAAATAAAAACCAAACTAAGTAAAGAATGCAGAAGTACAGAATTTGAGACATGGAAGAACGAAAGTAACAATACATTTTGAAATCCTACACTGTAGAGTGAAGGAGATTAGACACAGTACAGGTATGCAGCCGATCTGTAATCAGCACATTCTCACAGCTACGTCTAATCTGTAAGGTGTGCACATTTTTGAATGTTTTGACTGCATTGAAACGAACATTTTTATCTATAAAAGATCACTTAAGGACCAGTAAGCTTGTGCGTGATTAATACACTCATAAGTGATAAATCCACTAGAAAGAAATAGAAATTCTTAACAGAAAGTTTAATTTTAACAGTATTTTCATTAATAGCAAATAGCTATTGCTATTACAACACCACACAAGAAAAGTCAGTAGTAAAAAGTCCAGTCCAGTTAGTCTGGTCTTGATGGCATTAATTTCATTTTTAGAAGTCTTCGTTACTTAAGACTTCTAATGAGAAGTAAAACCATGTTATGAATTAACAGGATACATTTAAGGAGTATTAATGTTTATTTAATTTATAAGTAAAGAAGTAATTACCTGCTTGTATTCACCAACGCAGTTCTGACAGCAGAATCTTTTCTGCTGACCATCAATAACAAGAATATTGTTTCCAGCTCCTTTACTAGGCAAATACTCCCCACAATGCTCACAGCAATTCATTATTAAACCATTTGCCATCCTGTATCTATTGAAGCAATGGTCACTGCACAGCTTATGAGTCATATTTTTAAAGCTAACTTCGTGACGAATCTAAAAAATAAAAATAAAAAAGTATTCTATCACCACACAAGCACAGAGTTACCTGAAACTACGACAAGCCAAAGTCTTACATACAAGCACAATAACTAAAATCAGATTATACTAGCTCTCTATTTTAGAACAGAGAAGCTTGAAATTACTATGAAATATAGAAACAGAAATTGTGTGTTTCTGTCATCTTCAAAGTTCTACAAAAAAAATCTTGACCCATTTACTATTGTAGCCTAGAGGCAAAGATCACAGGGAAGCATGAAGTAATTGCATATTAGAGTAATTTGATTCATGCAAATTTTATAACATACTCATTTTGCAGGCTAACAACATGGCACGAAGTAGTAGCCTGAATTACGGTGGGTCCAGTAATGGAATCAAAAGTAAATTAGTGCATTTGTGAGAATTTAAAATCATGTATATTCTACATATCTCTACAAACATTTGCATAATCTTTCAAAATACACAGGAAAAAAGTAATAGAGCAAATCTTGACCTTTTTCAACAGTAATTAATTTCTGTGGGAGATCTGGGTCATAATTACAAGATTCTACACCTAATAAAATTGTTCACAGTAGCTACAAGATTTCGGCAAAACACACTTCAAGTTTCTGAAACAAGAATCAAATATTAACCTCTTCAAATTCTTTCTTATTTCAGTTGCTCTTCATGAATACTAAGCCTGCATACCTTAGTATGTCATTGCATACGAAAATACGGAATCAGATTTTAAATTTCCATATTTCCAATCCTCTTATTTCAGAACGCAAGTTATTAATAGCATCATTACTGAGAAAGGTAAGAGAAAAAACAGTCAGCCAGACCTCAGTTAGTTTACCACAGATAGTGCATCTTGATTTATTCAAAACTCCTTTTGAGGGATTCTGTTTATCTTCATAGAAGGATAAACATGATGTACTGCAAAACTCCTGGAAAGATTCACTGGAATCAACTTGAGCAACAATGGTTCCTTTCATTGTTGTTATATCTCTGAAAGACAAAAAAAAACCCCTCTAGTGTGCTTGTGGATAGACACATATTTAAACAAGAACTCTTTACATCTTATAACATTCGTTCTTACTTTTAATGTTTACATTTCAAACTGGTTTTGTAGAGGTACAGTTGTTAGTCAAACACTAAGTTTAATAACATTTCTACAACTACTGTAAGTACTGCAAGTACAATGTCTTTCCTGTGTAAAAACACTTTTTTTTTTTTGGATTTGGGTTATTTTTTTTCCCATTACAGTATTCTAGAACCAAGTGACTTTATAATGCACCATTAGGTACCGGCTGTGGCAAATTCAATCTTACACAAAAAAATTAACAGGGCAAATTTAAACTAGCCCTTCTGCAACCTACCAGAAAAACTAAAGTTTCACATGAAAAAAATCAGCTTTATAGTAACAGGTCTTTATTTGTATGTAACTCCACTGTTTCCAATATTAACCCCAGGACAGGAAGAGGGGCGTAAAGAAGGTTGTTTTCTCATACTTTAATATAACCCAAAAGCTTAAAACTCTCCAACACACTTGCCTAGAAGTTTTATCATATAAATTTTTTAGAAAGTTAATCCCACGATTGCTCCTAAGTTCCAAAGTACCTAACAAAGTTGCCCATGAAACTGTATCGATTTAATGCATTAAACCATTAATAAGACTAATATGAAACAGAACAAACCTTCTTCTAACCAAACTGACTCACACTGTTTTTCACTGAAGTTAACTCTAGGCTTCCTTGATTTTCAATTGAATGTCGTAGACGCTGCAAACTTAGCAAAGCGGCTAACACCAGGCTTGTGAGTGCACCTACGTCATCAGGTTTCCCAACCCTTCTGAGGTCATTTCTAAGGTAGTTTCACTCTTAAACCCAAACTACCACATACCATGAACTACAAGAAGCAAGGAGAAGAAATAAAAGCCTCCCCCACTTTGCCCTCCAAGGAAAAAGACATACGGGAAATGCTACTGGGCAAAAGAAATTAAAAATTAATTGGGCACATGTGGATCTTTACTGACATCACAATGGGTCACCAGCTACAAAAGATACACATCAGACACTTCTATCTAGGAGCCCTAAAACTAGGATGAGTGGAAAACATTGTAAAATGTTTTCCCTAGACAGACTCCCTTGAAAAATCAACTTGTACCACCCCTGGTTATTAACACTTGCAAGCCTGCCTTCTACCATCAAAGGAAAGTCAGCCAATTTTGGCTTGCCCTTTGGCAAGCTACTAAGGATTTGTGTTGGGGAATGTTACCACTTCTGTGAAACAAACCAGAGCTCCTGCCCTGAGGAGCTCGCAGTTTCTGGCTGGATTCCACCAGGACCCGCAAATGCTATTAACATGTACAAAAGCACATATTAACCTGCACCAAAGGACACAAGTGTGAAGTCAAAAAGAAGTCAATAAAAATTACAAACACTCAAACACTAAGGGGAATGCCAGAACTATTTCCTTCTTACAACAATTCCTATGCTATTTATGTAATGACAAAGGTTAAGAAGAGTGCTAGAAAAGTGTTTTACAATAAAATATGTTATGAATTCTGACTTTTCATATGGGGTATATTTTTTTTTAAAAGCTACTGTAGAATATGGCAGATTATTTCTATGAAAGCCAATATTCTGATTTAGAAAGCTGGCAAACCTTTTATCTTGTTGCTGACTCAGCAATTTCACCATTTCCAAACAACATTCCAATAGCATTATATAAAGTACTTGTGTAGATTTTATATCATTGATAAAACAATACTCATACATGCATGAGAATCTTGAGTATCATTGGATTTAGCCCCTAATATGAAAGAAAATTAAAGAATTCCTTACTTTCTGCACATAACACAAAGTTTCTTTGGAGTGGGTTTGTGTGAGAATGATGAAAGGCAGGTAGTAGAACAAAAAAGGTGAGCTGATCCTTTTCGCTGGTATGCAGTCTGTCCCTTTTGTAAAGGCTTTTTGCAGTTTGCACATGTGACTTTAACCTGTTTAGAAGGTTGCTGCTGGGTGGAAGGCTGGAAAATCTGTTTAGGAAGTGATGCTACAGGTGATAAGGAATCCACACCTGGTTGCTTCTGATTTCTAGGGAAGGAAGCTGACTGGGATATCCAAGAATCTTCAAGACAAAAAACCAAACAAACATAAGAGTAAGTGAACCGACGTACATATATCAAGTAATATTCACAGATATAGGATCAAAAAATATTTTTTCAGTTGGAACTGACAATTAACAGGAGAAAGATGTGATTTTAGACATTCAGGTTTACAGCAGAATACTGTTTGATGGTACCACTTTCCACTGTTACAAAGCTT
Source organism: Thinocorus orbignyianus (assembly GCA_013400375.1). Taxonomy (NCBI): domain Eukaryota; kingdom Metazoa; phylum Chordata; class Aves; order Ciconiiformes; family Thinocoridae; genus Thinocorus; species Thinocorus orbignyianus. Next base: position 766,064 of record VXBW01002690.1, on the reverse strand, counting down.
CAGGGCATGAACAAATTTCAAGATGGTCCCAATCTACATCTCGGGACAAGTTTTGCACACCTCAATTGATTTGCACTGGGTTTGCAAACTGGCAATTTTATCTTCAGACAAACAGAACTGCAATTACCAACTGCAATTAAAAAAAAAGAGAGAGAGAGAAACCAACAGAGAATATGAATTTCTAAGGTTTGAGATATAAACTCCAAATTTTTAAGAACATGAAATCTTAGATTTTTATTAGTTATTTTAGTCTAAAGTTTAACAAGCATCATGTGTCCAACCCCAGTGATAAACCCTAGAGTTGGGGGTTCCCATAGCAGTGTCCTAGTCTAGCCTGCAGCCCAAGGACTATACTGCAGTTCGAGCTCCACATCTGGGATCTGTATTTACGTCACTGATTCCTCTAAGAGTTCTTGTTTTTCTCAGTCTTTTCAATGGAATGAATACCACTTAATGTGCAAACTGGCAAAGTCACAAGAGTTCCCAGTCTTCTTCAGTAGAAATCAATGAACCTAGAAAATAATATTTCATTAAGTTCTGACAATACACAAATCCATGACCCCGTGTTTCAGTCTCCATTAGTCTTTCACCAGGATTTTTGGACAACAAACTACCATGGGTAAAGGCGACTTCATTTCAATCTTTTGTAGCATAACATGCTACAGAGTAATTTGTGTACAAGATGTAAATTCTTTTCTCCAACAGAAATACATCTAGAAAGATCACATCCTTCCATTAAATTACATGCTTGGTATCATGGCTTGGAGCAGAACATACACTTCTGGAAGAAAAGAAACCAAAATAAATAAAACATAATTTCTACACCTTCCTCTGGAATTTAAGCTTTCATTTCAAATATTTGTCACCAGAATTTAAGAACCTTATTTACACACGAATTGAAACCTGAATAGGAATTACTTTCCATTATTAAAAAAAAAAATAATCAAAAGCAACAAAAAACTTTTATACACATTTTCAGTAGTATGTGTCAGCTACCCCAAACACTGTCACAGCAGTTGGGGCTTACCTTTCAAGCTTTTTAATCCCAGCATCTAGAACAGTACTTCACTGTTACTTACTGAATAGCAAACACCTGCATAAATATGACTGTACTTGGTAGTATTTGTACTACTACTTTTAAGTAAACACAGGATTTACTGTAACTAAAAAATACTAAAGCCTTGAATGTCTTATTGCAGCAACTCAGTGCATTTCTGGAGTGGTATTACAACTAGTATTAACAATGAAATATAAGAAAGATTATTTTAAATTCTGAACATTAGATAACAAAAACCTTAATCCATAAACTGCAACAACTGCCATACCTGAATCTTAAGGGACATTATCTTGGTCCATAATAATTTATTAAGCAGGAGACATCCTTTTCTCATACTATTTTCTGAAGTCCTCTTTCTGTTTTATTAACATCATATTCTGCTGCACAGTTTTAAAATTCATTTTAGGGTGAAGTTCCAAGATCCCTTGTTACAGCAACAAACAACACACATTCCAAGCAGATCATTTTCCTGTGGGACTTTGTATCTGTCAAGGCTATTCTATTTCTCAGACATGTAAGATACTTTGAAAATTTACCCATTGTAATACTTGAGGGTAAACAGAAGAGCTGAAACAGAGATGAGAGGAAGGAGGAAAGGAAGCAGCAGAACAAAACACATTCCTCTTTAAACTATTAAATAAGTCTACATTTGAAGGCATGAGTATCCATACCAACAAAGGTATGTTATCACAGTGCTTAAAGTTAAAATTCACTTGACTACCCTCCTCAAACTTTTCTATACTATTGTCTACTACCTCAGATATAAACATATTCTGGTACCACATTAACACCTCAAAACATTTTGATTCTCGTATTTTCCCAGAGCTTTCAAATGGGAGCACACTGAATCTCTCATCAGGATTACGGAGCACATACAGTAAGACATGTGTGCTTATAATTCCAGTAGCGCTCAACTGTCTCTCATGAAAACTTGAGTTTTCAAGGCTCATTTGAGTTCAAAACTTCTACTGTGACTTGTCAGTACCTCATTAAGACCACTTAAATATTTCCTTAGTACCTTAAGGCTTCAGGCAGCCTCCCCTAACCGACACTTTGCTGTATTTCTCCTTCTACAAATATACCACAAGAATATGTAAAGATCTTCTTGCCTTTTTTCTTTTGCTTTTACTTCTTCCACATCATGCCTTCGTAGGCATTATTTTTTACACTGTGACTTTTCTTCACATCTCACTTTTTAACCATGTTACCTCCTCACTTTATAGTCTCTGCAAAGGATGTCTGAAACCTGTTTTCATGTCCTCAAATCAAGAAGGTGTATCACACTTCCTTAATTGATTCCTGATGAGTTTCATTACCCTTAGATCTTCATCCTTCAAGTTACTATCTGTAATTCTTTAATGGCCAAGTTTATGAGACTGTACAGTTCTATTTTCATTTTTTTCAGTACTTGTTGGAGCACCGCTCCTATGAAGACAGGCTGAGAGAGTTGGGGTCATTAAGCCTGGAAAACAGAAGGTTCCAGAGAGACCTTAGAACAGCCCTTCCAGTACCTAAAGGGGTCCTACAGAAGAGATGGGGAGAGACTCTTCATTAGGGAGTGCAATGATAGGCGTTCCAGTCCAACACTTGAAACTCACCTACAAGGACTTCTGTTCACCTACCTGAATTTCTCCAAGACCTTTGATATGGTCCCCCAAAAAACTTCTTGCTGCTAAATTGGAGACATACAGATTTGATGGATAAAGAATTGACTAGATGGTTGCACCCAAGGAATTACAGTCAGTGGTTCAACATCCAAGAGGAAATCAGGTTCCATCAAGATTCTGTACTAGGACTGACTATTTACTGCCTACATCAAGTGCATACGCAGTGGGATTAAGTGCACCATCAGCAAGTTTACAGACAACACCAAACTGACTGGTGCGTTTAACAAACTAGAGGGAAGAGATGCCATCCAGGGGACCTTCTGGGCTTGAGGAATGGATCCACATGAACCTCATGAAGCTCAACAAGGCCGACTGCAAGGGCTTTCACCTGGGTCAGGACAATCCTCAATATCAATATAAACTAGGGGATGAACAGATTGAAAGCAGCCCTGTTGAGAAGGACTTGGGGATACTGATGGATGAAAAGCTGGACATGAGTCAGCAATGTGCACCTGCAGTCCAGAAGGCCAAGTGGTATCATGGGCTACATCAAAAGAACTGTGGCCAGCAGGTCAAGGGAGGTGATCCTGCCCCTCTACTCTGCTCTTCTGAGACCCCTCCCAGAGTATTGTGTCCAGCTCTGGGGTCCCCAGTACAAGACAAACACAGTCCTGTTAGAGCAGGTCTAGAGGAGGGCCACAAAAAAAACCCCACCACATTAGGAGGCTGAAACATCTCTCCTGTGAAGAAACGCAAAGAGAGGCTGGAGTTCAGCCTGGAGAAGAGAAGGCCTCCTCTCTGGGGAGACCTTACTACAGCCTTTCACTATATAAAGGGGTCTTTTAAGAAAGACGGAGATACACATTTTACCAAGACCTGCAGTGACAGAGCAAGAAGCAACTGTTTTAAATTGAAAGAGGGTATATTTATGTTGGACATTAGGAATATTTTCTTTTTATGATAAAGGTGGCAAAACGCAACATTGCCTAGCAAAGTCTGGATGCTCCATCACCTAAAGTGTTCAAGGTCAGGTTGGACCTTGCTGAGCAACCTGATCTAGTGAAAGACGTCCCTGCCCACAGCAAGGGATTTGGACTAGGTGGTCTTAAAGGTCCCTTCCAACCCAAACCATCCTATCAAATGTACTCCAATGCTTACATTGGGTTCTGAATTAACATGCTGGACAGGAGTTTCTCTGAAATGCACCTCCTGCTTCCCATACAGCAGAGTCACTTAACAGAGGGGAATACATTAACATGTATAATCATAGAATTGTCTAGGTTGGAAAGGACCTCTAAGATTATCTAGGCTAACCACTAACCTAACACTGAAAAAATACAACACTAAGCCGTGTCACCAAGTACTATGTTAACCTGTCTTTTAAATACCTCCAGGAATGGTGCCTCAACCACTTCCTCGGGTAATATCTTCCAATGCTTAGCAGTTAAGAAATTCTTCCCAGTATACATTCTAAACCATCCCTAACACAATCTGAGGCCATTTCCTCTTGTCTTATCACTTGTTACTGGGGAGAAGAGAAAGACACCCACCTCACTACAACCTCTTTTCAGGTAGTTGTAGTGAGCAATAAGGCCTTCCCTTGGCCTCCCTTTCATCAGGCTCTGAGGGAACTTCTCTCCGGTTCCCTCAGCCACTCCTTATAAGACTTGTGCTACGAATCCCTCTCCAGTTTCACTGCTCTTCTTTGGACATGGTCCAGAACTTCAATGTCTTTCTTTTACTGACGGGTCTGAAACTGAACAAAGTATTCAAGATGCGGCCTCACCAGTGCCAAGTACACAAGGACAGTCACTTCCCTAGTCCTGCTGGCCACACTACTTCTTATATAAAATACATATAACAAAGTTGCCTGAGCATCACTACTAATCTACTATTTTTCTAACAACATGTAGATGTCACATGTCCCAATTCCTTCCTCACTAGATAAAAAAGAAGCAGTATCAGGAAACTACACATGCTTGCATCTTCAAAGCTTCACATCCTCTATCCAAGAAAGCAAACATGATTAACAGGTCTTGAACAAAAGATGCAAGCTAGAATGTCCTAGGCAAGGTAATGGACAAGCCTGGAGATTTACCAAACTACTCTGTAAATTAATGTATTAAGTCCTTAGAGAAAGTTTTGACATTGAACAAATGGTAGTTAGAAAATCCCTAAAGAAAGTTGTAACACCTGAAAACAAAGCTTGCTATCCAATCTCTTATATCCTATTTCTGAACTACAAGCAGTACTTTTCAATCTATGATCTTCAGATTACATAAATCAAAGAATTTTCATCATCAGTAGGCTTAAATTAACTAAACAGGCGTCTCCTCCTCCATTTGAAATATTTTAGAAATCTGGAAATCAGGACAGATGGAACACCACTGATCCAGAAAAGATGAATCTATCTGTAGCAATCTTAGACTGGAACTTCATAGAAAAGATTAAACATATGTAAGATCAAATGCTTCCTGTCATATTATCAAAGTTTTCAATAGGCAGGGTTAACTTCTACTGACAAGATTTTATAGGAGGCGGCAACTTCTTGGGAAAAAGAACAGAATTGAAACTTCTAACTTGAAAGCCTTTCCTTTACAACTTTCTAAGTACAAAAACCTGTAAATGATCCACACCTACCATGTTTCAGGCTTCTTCTTGTGTAAAAAACATTTCCACTGTAGCTGTACTCCCTCTTTCCATTTCTTCTTTTCTAATTTCTCTCATTCAGTTCTCCTTCTCTTTTACCTATGGCAGCCCTTCCTACATTTTTTTTGAAGCTACTACTTTCTATTTTTCAAATAGAAAGACCACAGCCATAAAAAAAAATAAAATATAAAAGTCCTATACTCCTTGAAATACATCTCTCATGCCTGCTTCTGAGTCGCCTTCATCAAGTCCCTGAAAGGGCTCCCAGCCACTACTCCCATTTCTCTGAACTCAATCTATTTCAATACTGCCATGGTCCCAGTCTTTGTATTGACAGAATTCAGGCATGCCTGTTAACCACACCAAAAAAATAAAAGTTCAGTAATTTAAGGCAAAGTTGATTGTCTTAAGATGCACTTTCCTCAAGAAAAACAAAGGCACTACTTTAAGGTAATAAATGCTTTAAGTTCTCATCCATGACTAGCTGACCATCAGAGATACAATAATCATACCCCATGTCTAAGGGATCAATTAGCAATAGTGGGAATTTTGGTTTTAAACACTTAGGAACTGAATTTCTAAATTATTTAGTGACACAAATGGAGCATAAAGAGTACCCAGATTTCAACTTCCGAAGTCAAATTCTGAAACCAGTTTCAAGATTAACACAAAAATCCCACAACCTAACATCTGACAATAAAATATAAATAATAAATAAATACAATATAAAAGGTATTAAGAATTTTGCAAAAGTACATTTGGTAATCTCTGACCAAATTAAAGAACTGTGCTATTTAAATATTTGTTGAAAAACAGGTTAAAAAGTATCCATACATTTTAATCAGCATATGAGCAAATTAAGAAATCGTGCACTAACAAAGGTCTACTGCACCAAAATTCCACTCATTTTAAATTTTCCTTTTAAAATTATGCTAACCAGTCTGAAGTTAAACCTGTGGCAACAGTGGTAATTTGGCTTTCTTCCCCACTTCTAGCCTACCAAGGCAGTAGAGTACCAGTACATGTTGGAACCTGGAATGTTTTAAATTGGTTATTGAAAGCTTAAATTCTGTAGAATAGCAATTTCAGTAAACCATTCATAGCTGCTCCGTTTGGCTTTTGACAATACTTGCTAAATCAGAAGACAATACACTGCTATCCACATAGAGACAGAGAACAAAACCAGCCAAATCAAACTAATTAATACTGTGTAACACAAATACATCTTATTGCAGGGGATTAAATAGCAATTATAAAGTGTGTATAACTTACTGCAGGAATATGTGAGTCCACAAATAAATTGGACCCTGTTTTGTTAAGCACTGTAATATCAAGAATTGCTCAGTATGCAATGAAATATGACAACTAACTACTTACAGCTTAAGATCAGACTTTCAAATTCAGGTTTTTTGCATGTCATACTATATTCAGACGGCAAGACAACAGATCAGTAGAATAATATTTAAAGTCATTTTGATGCATTATACTAGTCATACAACTGCACAAAAAGGTACAAAACTTACATAGATATACTCGCTTTTATCTTTTTCAGTTAAAGGGGTATGCTCAAGGCATAAAGAGAGCTTTGCTTTAGACACAAATACTTATGTCTCGAAACAAGTTAGTATCACTACCTCCTAAACTGGGGTATTTTACCTACCTAACTCATTATGTCATTGAGCATATTTTTATTCCAGAGTCATAGATAAGACTGTGATGGGAATAAAGGGAACAGAGATCCTCGATACGAATTAAGCTTAAAAAACCACATTAATCAGCGCCACTGCCAAAAATATTTAAATCAAACATTGTATTATTTATTTTCAGCTCTTAAGGAAATGCTCAGAATTGCAACTTACCAGGATTATGGTGAGTCACAGATTCTCCATTTTGAAATACATCTCCAGCCACGTTCATTCTACCAGGATTGAAAGGTCCTACACCAGTCTTGGTCTGTGAAGTCAAAGATGGGGTGTATGTTTGCATATTAACACCAAAATTACTTGACTGCAGTCCGTTAGATACATCTCCCAAGCTGGCATTCTGCAGTGATGTTACATGTGTAATCATTAAGTTCATGTCACGCCCTTCAGCGTTTTCTAAATGACCATCACTGACAGAGCTCATAGCACCTGTTTCTAATGTAGTAACATTAGCAATCTGAATTTCAGAGTCTGGTTCTGTGGTTATACCACTATTACCTATTCCTGAATTTACCTTACTTCTTGAAAAACTGGAAGCTGAGAATTCCGTATCGTTGGTTCTACTTTTACAGTCTGGAAGTCTTCGTTCATTAAAACTGGAAGCATTCTTCTCTTGTCCTTGATTTGTTTCAATGTCTTCTTCATCATCAATAATAATAGTTTCACTTATACTCCCCTTTTGAGAATTTACTTCTTTTGGAGGAAGCATTTTGCACTCATTCCCTTGAAGTTCTTCATTTTTTGACGATGTAAATGCAGTATTCCTTTGATCTGCAATCAGTGACGTAGAATTTTGTGGAGGTTGGATAGGTTCAATAAAAACTACATCGTCGTCATCTTCTATAGGTGAGTTTTGGAATTTATTAGGTCTAGAAACTAAAGAACTTGGTGGACCTCCAAATGTATTTCCTACATTTGCAAGGCCTGCTGCCATGGTGGTATTCCCTAGTAGACCAGGAGTATGTTCAGACAGTTCTAATCCTCCCAGAGGACTTGTGTCCATTCCAGATCTGCTGTTTAGAAAAACATGAAGCAAGGAAAAAAAAAAAAAAAACCACACTCAACTTCAGAGTAACATATACTTTCCAGTAACAGTTCTTGAAAATAACTACAGAATTAATAGTCACTACTTTTACTTTTTTTCTTTATATGATCTCAGAAAGAAAACGACAGTTTCTCTGTGCTTTTCTTTGAATATCTTAACATTCATTTACTTTCTAATTCTATACTAGCAAAAAGATAGTACCAGTACCAACATTTTCCACACAATAGTCACAAATCCTTATGTTTAGCAACACACACATACACAGCAAATAGAATTTTTGACGGTATTTATTAAATGATCCTGATTTTCAGTCCCTTTCCCATCCACATATGCACACAGTGATCCCGTAACACTGCTTTTCTTAGACTGCAAAGCACAATCAAAAGTTAGACATGCCGAAAGAAAATTTGAACCCCTCTTAAATTTCATTCCTATCACAGAGTTTCAATACCACTAATTTATATAATAAAAGACTGAAGCGTATATCCAAGAGTCTAGCCAAAAAAAACCCCACCATTTTGCATATTAACAACTTGGAAATACAAATGATTTTCCCCCAACCCACACTGCCAAAGGTCCTTACGTGGCCCCAATAGAACTTGAACAGAGAATTAAGCAGAAGAGATACAGAACTGCTGCACATAACAAGAATAGATACATTACTGAGCAGCAGCAGGTGCACAGCAACCTCTCATTTCTAGCCACTACCAGAGGTGGCTCATCTGAGGCCCTGACTTACTACCTCATGTTCCACTGCAGCTTTCAACAGATTTATCTCTTTTCTTTTTAAGAGCAAGTGATGCTTCTTCAGGCTTCTTCCCAACAGTTTCTTTGCCTGGGGGGTTCTGTCTGCTTTTAGTAATTGTTCAGTTTGGGGAATTTGCTGTTTATAATTGCCAATTGTACCATGAATTAAAAATATTATACAAGGCAACATGTAATTTCTGTACCTATAATTCCAAGCTGGTACATAATCAGTGCTAAAGGACCTAAGATCTCTCTAAAAAAAACCATCTGTACTAAAAATATCAGTAAGTTCAATTGATCTTCATATAAACAACCAGAAAAATACAGACATAACTACATAATAATTTGGGTTATGTCTTGGAGCATACACTAATTCATGACAACACTGAACTTTCGTGAAAGGCTAGAAAGTAGCTTTCCATGCTTTTTTGATAAATCCTTTGTAAAGGACAGTAAATAAAAGAAATAGAAATAACCTGTTCATCAATACTTACCCATCTAGAAATCCACTGCAATCTGTTTACCTTAATAAGTTGCTCCAAGAATTTTTATTTTCTTTCCTGTGGGGAATGTGCTCTTCTTGTATCAACGTGTTGCCTTCCACAAAAGCAACGTGTTCTGAAACAGGGTTAAAACAAACATCAGATATTCTCAACAGCTTCTTCATCTCAAACTCCTTTTACCAGCTGTGTTCATTAAACTGACTTCCTTCTAAATTTACAGTTTAAATTCAAACCTGACTTTTAGCACATTCATCCTACAACGTTAGAGAGAGAATATCAGTCTATACAATTATTACTATGAGTAAAGCAGCAACAGTATTGTTTATTGTAGATTTTCCACTCTGTCACATCACATTTCCAAAAATCCTTTGTTTGATGTTTTATAGAGAGATGCAAAAAAATACAATGTTTGCTAATAGAAAGACAGACATAACTGCAATTAAGTAATCTAAGACTAGATCTGAGATGTATACCTGTAATGGAATATTAAGGAGATAAATGGTTCAAGTAAACTAAGTTATTGAGAAAAAGAAACCCTAACAGTTACATTTCTTTGCTTTTTTATCATGTCAACCTTGATGCTCGTAGCAGAATATACTATGCTAAAATTAAGATATAGCAAAAGGAAAATTACAGAACATACATTATAAGTCAGGCTTACAATGCAATATAAACCTTATATGGTTAGTAATTTTCAAATTGTGTATATGCACTGTACTGACACTTAACTCAGGTTCAGGCATCCATACTTATATTAACACATGTGAACATTCGCAAGACACAGAAAATGTTCACAGTTCAAGCCTATATTTATTCTTCAGGTTTTGTAACAGTGATTAGGTTTCCCATACTTGGCAGCATTTTTAAATTAGAGAGTACCAATTTGTGTAGTTATCTACTGTTTGAGGACAGCCCTTAAAATTCCCAGAGAATAAAGAAGCCCAGAGGAATAAAGCTCAAATATTCTTCTAGGCATTTACACATTATTCAAGCCCTCCTGTCCATTAACTAAGTGGCAGCAGGGGGAGAGGGGAGGAACAAGAGGCAGGACAGACCAAACAGCAAAGCTGTGAACCAGACTAATCCTAGAAGAGAGGCAACCACCTTTTAATTCCTTCATGTTAGCCTTGCAGCCAAATGCCATTATGTAATAGCATCTGAACCACAATAAAGGTAACATTCAACTGGAATGAAAGAGGTTTTCCCACCAAAAAGAATTGTAGTATCAATGCAGTTGGCTTGTACCTCCCTGGAAATCAGTCAGTTACACTGAAGATTAATTTAATCCAATATTCTCTTTTGCATATCTTATTTTTCCCTCTAGAGTTGAATAATTCAAAGTCAGATCTTCCTACAACTCAGCTTTTGCTGAAAAGAATTCATTCACTTCACTGATTCTTAAAGTTTCTCAGGTTCATTCCACGCATTTTCTTTCTCTATCAGGTTCATTTTATGCATTCTCTTTCTCTACAAGGACAAAAGTATCACAAGCACATAAAGCTTTTAACAAAGTTTTAAATATACCTGAACAGATGGGAGCAAAGAAGAAATGAGACTATGCCAAGATGGTAACTCAGGCCTGACTCAAACCTTTGCTATTCCTATTTTTACATATCTTTAGTAGAAAGATAGACTTGGATGTATTATAACACATGTACAGAATATGTAGCAAAGATAAGGCCCAAAACATATATGTTTTTGCCTAAACATATTTTTTCCACAAAGGCTCTTAAAAAGGTATTCTTAGGTATGACATAAACATAAGAGAAGTTTGTGTGTTTAACTGTTAGTGCACAGTCATAAGTAAAACCTGTATATAATTCCCTCACAACTATCAGCTCCTACTTCTGCAAGACTCAGCAACAAAATTACACCAACAATTTTGCCAAATGAAGCAACTGGGTTTTGTTTTCCAAAACTGCTAGTACCAAGAAACACAAAAAACTACACAGGCAATGTCAAAGTCAGTATTTCTGAACAAACAACTATCAAAAAAGGAACAGAATGAAAAGAATATAAAACAAATGGGAAACAAGGAAAGACCTCACATCTCAACTGGCAACTGCAAAAGATGCTTAACAACAGGAACACAATTGCTAGAAACCTGTAAGATTGATTATACTCATCACTGGATGAACTGTTGTGACTTTGAAAAAAAACAACAAAACACAAGCCAATGAGACCTAGTCTGCAGAAAATGCATGTTCAATACAGTTGCAGAACAAGCTCAAGGCTTTGTGGTAGTACGCAGACACCAAAATTATGCCTGGATGGAAACAGACACACTACCAATATACAATAACCCTCACTGAACCAGGCTTTGTGTGCCCTTCTTTCAAATTAAGCTGAATCACTCATCTATAAAAGTCTCCATGCTGAAATAAATTACAATCCCATAGCTACATTCAAGGCTTAATTGCTGGAAGAAATAAAAAGCAAAATGCAGGCACTTCTCTAGCAGGATGGCAAATACTACAGCTTTCAAGACAGGTAATGTTCCATTGGCCAAGTTTCCACTGTTGAACGATAAAAACAGTTTTTAAATTCATCATGAATTGCAGAAGCTAAGGTGAGGTATGCGTTTATCTAAAAAAGTATAAACTCCACTTTAACAAAAACAGAAATTAGAATTTGAAAGCCTTTACTAACTGTCATTAGTAACATCTGGGACGAAAGTGACAGAAGAGCCATAATGGTTCTGTACATTTGGACCAAAGACACACAAAAAATCAAGAGCAGTCATTTAAATCTGGCCAAAGCCACAGTTCCACCAACATGGAGCACTTGAAATGGACATCAAAAGTAGGACCAGTATGTCCAAGTGCTTCCATAAAGGCCAGAATCCTAAATATGAAAAAGGAAAACTTGAGAGACTGCTTTTGAGAACACGTAACTGAGACATCTTCAAAAGCAAATGCATGAACAAAATTCCAGAGACAGTATTATAATGAGGTATAAACATAGGAAAAAGAGAATGATCAATTTGTCCCAGTGAAGGAATACTACTTTCTCCTAGAAAAGCACAATATACTAACTAAATTATTTACCTGAACAGGTAAAGTGATACATTTTAATTCCATACTCAAACTACAAGAAATAATGTATTAATGGCATACTATCAATCACTTCCACTTAACGGTGACAGCAAATGTGAGATAAGGGGAACAACTGAGACTGCAAACTGAGGACTTCAACTACTATTGTGCAGACCAGGAGAAGAGGGTGGACAAAAAAGTACAAAAAAAACAAAACAAAAAACCACAAAAAAAACCCAGACCCCTAACCCCACAGCCCACTGCAACCAGCTTAAAGACTGACAAGAGGAAATAACCAACTCCTGATATATAATTCTAAGGAAAACAATATAGTTCAAGATGTAGTTATCCAGACAGCACTCCAGAAGAACATATTTAAATTCCCAGGGGAGCAAAAAGAAAAAATTAATTTAAAAAAAAATCATTTCTTCAACATTTCACTTCAAAAAGGAGAACTTAAGTGCAAGAAATCCAGTTAAAAGAAAACAGAATGGAGCAGCTAAAAGAACAAAAAGCTTCCTGAGTGCATGAAGGCCATTTAAAACCTCATCATATTAAGCATACGACTAATCTACAAAGACCACAGAAACCCCAAAGACTACTATCAGGAAGTTTCTGAGCTTAAAAGATGGTGGAACTGTACTAGGGTAAAGTTTTATACACACTTATCCTAATAAATTTACCTTTCACTGAACACGGTTCAAGACAGGCTAAGAGCAAAGGTTTATCAAAAATGACAGTTCTTGCCAATTCAACAAAAAAAATTTCCTAAAAAAAGAAGTGTACCCAAGAAGCCCAAATCAAAGCAGAAAACACAGAATAAATTCTTTGCATTGATGTTCAGTAAGGAAAAGATCAGGGAAGAGAATATCTAAGCTTTCTTTCTAGGGGTCAAGTCAAAGGAAAAATGTCGTATCAAAGTGCTAATAGAAGAGGATTTTAGAACAAATCACTAGGGCCATATGGCATTCATTTCAGATTTCTAAAGAGAATTAGAAATTTAATGTTTCAGTATCTGTAACCAATTACTTAAGCAGAAGCTGATAACAATTACCCAAATAATTATAGACGACTACAGTCCTATCTCTATCACTAAAGAGACCGATACAAACTACAGCAGAATAAAGATAAAAAAGAAAAAATACTACATGGGGAGAAAATTAACATTTTGCAGAGAAAAGGTAATGCCTCACAAGACTACTTGAGATACCTTCTGAAGGGCTGACCAACCCCAATTAAACCAGAATCTAGCATTTAAGACTTCCAAAAGGCTTTCAAACACATTCCTTACTAAAGACTGCAGTGGAAATTATCCATAATAAAGATTTGAGAAAGGATTTTCTGGGGGATTTATAATTATTTAAAGAGAAAACGACCATATGTCTGCTGTTATCACAATAAAGAAAAGTTACGAGGGGGGATTCCACAGCAGCTGAAATCAGAAACTGGCTGTAAAGAACTACAGGAAGATATCAGAGTGCTCAATGCTTAGAGAGGACAGCAGGCAAAATCACTAGGGATAAATGCAAGGTAACAAACAGGGAGAAAAGGGTAACTACATAAATAGCAATTCCTCTAAAATGGAAGTCTGAGATCCAAGCTGCAATTCTTCACTCTTTCAAATCTACTCAATCATCAGCAACCAAAGAGGAAAAAACAACAGAAAAGAAGAATCAAGAACAATACACATTTGTCACTACATGTGCACAATGCTGGTGAGCTATGTCTTTTACCATGAGATGTTCAGGTGACATCTCCTTTTGATGGAAAGGAGAAAAAAATATGAGTTATGTTAAAGGAAAAGTCTTCCAGTTGGAAGACAGAGACAACTCAAGGAAGATGATAAATCTGCAAGGAAAAATTATTTTACCAGGCAGAATACTAGTGATAAACTTATAGCCACAGACTGAACTACGCTAACCTGACATTAAACACTGCACGAAACATTCCAAAACACACATGCCCACTGACAAGAAGCAATAGACTGAATATTAAAGCACGTGTACATCCACTGGTCACCAGCAGTAGGGTATCTGAAGTTTGTAAAACTTTAAGCAAACCTAACATAGTACATTAAGGCCACAATAACCACAACTATTTCCTCAGTCTACCAGCTTCACACAACAATCAATGCTAGCGAGTTCAATATAAATACTCATATACTTCAGGATAAACTCATGTGCAAGTATTCATAACATCAAAGTAAAACAAGGGTCTTTCTTAAAATATTATACAACTTAAAATATTAACCAAGAGTCTGAATAATACTTAGCACTAACTGACGAGCCAGCTTTCAGGAACAGGATACTAAGTTTATCTAATATATATATTGTCTGCATACTATCATTACTAAGATCTCATTATTTCAGCCTAGAGATTCTACTCCAGAATTCATTTTCTGGTAGTTTTGAGGCTGCTTGAAATTTCATTTTTTCCCCACGTTTTCAAGGAAGATTAAAGAATGCTAGAAGTCATTATGTAACACCAAATGTGTTTGCCACAGAGCTTTCGGGAAATTTAAGAGAAAAGCACAAGCACACAAAGACCTGTAACTAGGAACAGTAAAAAAGCAAGATCTACATAGTGAAATAAGTAGTTTTGAAGAGTCAGTAAGTCTTGGGTTTCTCAAAAGAGAAACTATTTACGCACAAACTAAAGCTTACTGAGAACATGCAAACTTTGTTATCTCCTCTAATCTTAACTGCACTGCAGCCACCAGTGTTAGGTGTGAATGCTGACACCTGGTTTCCAAAGGATCTTTCCAGGAACATTTGAATACCTATACTTAACACAGCCGCTTCTTTGGGTTTATGAAATTTGGGGTCAACCCTGAATGCAAGCATATCTACCAAGCACCTACCATTTTCAAGATTACTCACAGGAGAAGAGGCAGCACTTGACATAACGTTAAGATTTTGATTTGCCATGACTTGCTGAGTAACTGTACGTTTTAGGGCACTCATACTGACATATATCCCCCATACACACACTTGCACTTTCAACATACTTCATGGCTGTTCAGTCATGAAAAGGTGATCAGCAAGAACCCAGCACCACTTCTAGTCTTACAAGACATTAACTGTAACGTGCTAGGCAGTAAATTTTATCTCCTTACTACTCAAGTTGCAACATGATGCTTCAGGATATCCTTTATTATAAATGGAATAGAAAGGTCAAACAAAACAAAGAACTCAAGGACCCACAGAAGGAGTTACATCTAAATACTCATCTATTACCTATAGCCAAATGCATATCTGTTTCCAGGAAAGTAGGTAACAGTAGACCACAGCAACAGACTTGAAAGATGACCTAAGTGGAAAGGGAACAGTACAGTAACAGTAGAGAAACACCATGCTAAAGATATGAAAATAAGAAAAGTAAAAAAACACTGTAAAGTAAAAATAAGTAGTAGAAAGTGGCCTTCATACAGCATGGAAAGAGGTCAAGTTGTCATTTGACATTTCTTAATTTAAAAAAAAAACCACAAACAACAAAAAACCTAACACTTAGTAGGAAAAAAAATGCATATTGAACGGCTAAATCAGAAACAGATCTTAGAATAGTAAAATTATTTGGATGTCTGGACTGGGCAATGGAATACAGACCAGTAATAAGTGTCAGCAGGTCACAGACCCATTTCAAAAACATGCCTTCCTCTTCCTCCACAGGGACCAGTGAAGATTAATTGAGAATTCAAATCTATCTCTATCTTTTGCTAGTGTTCAAATTAAATTAAGATAGCAATACACAAAATATAAACCCTTTTAAAAACAGCATTTAATTATTACAGGTTCTAGGAAACAGGAGTGGATAGATACTAATGAGAAAAAGCTCTGCAACTAAGCAAATATCCTACTTCTCTTTCATAAGAGATAAAGTTGTATTGGCTATAATTTTCATACAACTGTATCATGACTAGTGACTAATCTGTAAGCACCTAATATACACAAGCAGCATGTAATCTTTCAGATTTGTAAAGATACAAGAAATCAGGGGTACAGCCAATAACATATAAACCAACCAAATCTGATAAAACAACCAGAGACAGGAAAGAGAAGAAATCTCAAATGCAACAGGGTGAGCTCTATTGGATCTAATGCGTCCTGTAGAACTACATGTTCAAACCAAGACCAATTCACTAACAATAATGCCGATTCTGCTAAGAAGTTAATCTTCCCTTCAAAAAAATTAGACAGTACATTGAAGGTAATTTTAAGAAGTTATTGTTAAACAGTATTTGATGCATTTATATTTTATTAATAATTTTACCAAAATAGCACAAATCCTTAATTTTGTGTTATGAGGGGGAAAAAGTGAGCAAATTAACTTACAATAAAGCATGGCATATCAATGGAGAACATCTTCCTAGTGACTAAATTATATCAGATTTAGCTTAAACACTGTAAATTTAATAGAACAGTTGATGTTGGAAGAGACCTCTGGATATCACTTTATCAAATCCACCCCAGCTCAAGGCAGTAACAAATTAGAAATGAGATCCATCTTTGAAGTTGTCACGTTGTTAGGGTCACATCCAACAGAGTTCTGAATATCTGTGTATAAGAATAGAGATTTCCCAGCCCTTCCAGACACCCTCTTCCAGTATCTTATTACCTTAGCTGCTCAGTATTTTCCTCGTTGCAACTTACATTCATTACCTGTCAATATGCATCTCAGAGAACAGTCTGGCTTCATCTTCTCTATACTTTCTCATCAATTACTTGAAGACAGCACTAACATGTCCCTCCAGTCTCTTCAGACTGAACACATCCACCCCTTTCATCTGGTGCTCACCCCAGTACATCAGTATCTTTATTGTAACAGGGTCTACCCAGAAGGGAACTAAACACTGTAGGTGTGGTCTCCCAGGTATAAACAATGAGGAACAATCACTGCCTTCAGACTGCCAGCTACAGTCTTGCTTTATTCAGCCCAGTACACTGTTTGCATTCATCTCTGCAAGGTTGCATAATTTTTGTTCAACTTGCTGTCTACCAGCACTACCAAAAGCTGCTTCCTACCACATCAGTGCCCTGACTGTACTGTTCCCATACATTCTGGAAATGAAGACGCTTTACTAATTGTCAACAAGACCTGTAATATTACTCTTCATTACTGCTTCCTCTTGTTTGTTTCTTGAATTTTTATTTTAAACCAGTATGCAGTCTACACTCACATAGGTCCAGCTTATGAAAATTAATGTTGCATGGGTACCTGGTAAAGTAATGGCACATCCAGTTCCTCAGCACCTGATTGCACAAATCTTTTTTACTCATGCTTTTGAAATCCTTTCTTTTTACTTCTGCATGTGCTTATAAAGAGGGAAAACTGTCAAGCCATAGTTTGTAAACGAACAAGAAGTTGGTAGAAAGACCATTTCCCCTGTCTTTAACAATAACTAACACCAATTACTAGTCTCAGCCAGATTTTTCATCCCTGAGAAACACCCACATATCAGCTAACAATCTAGCATTTTTGGTCCAGTATGGACAAGTTTCTTCAACATAATTTACCTGCAGTGATTAGTATTGAATGCATCTAGTAATTCAGAATAAGAAAAAACAAATACAAAAGTATGTGAATGCTACGCTACGTACAGGAGGGAAACCCATGTAGACTACGACCAAGTGAACAGACAGTAAAGCTACAATATAACAAAGGAAAGAAAATCCTAACACGATAAATAAAATGAGATAAAAAAGGAAAAGGGGGGAAAAAAAACCCAACCAAACAAAAAACCACAACCATAAAACAGTTCCAAGTTCTATGCTGAGGCAAGGTTGACAGGAAACGGGATCCAAGGCAAGAATGGATATGGCCAGCAAGACAAGTATGATAGCTTTCCACAGCTGCAGCTGCTCACTGGTTCTATGATACACTATGGGATCAAGACTGCAGTTTACCAAACTACTTCTGAAAAGGTAGTTTTATTCTTAAACAACATGATGCATATTGTATTTGCTAAGGCTGCAGTTCCACAACAATAAACCACATCCAGTCTAGGACAGGACTACTGTGGTTTTGAATTCACATTCCTTTCTCCCACTGTCTCCACAACAAGCCTCTTCCCCTTTCTCTCCAGCTGCTCACAGACCCTACCACCAGTCCACCAAGGGAGCTCATGGGGTCAAAAGCTGAAACACAAGAAAACCAGCAAGCACCAGCAACACCTACACAGCTCTCCTAAAAAAAGTTTCATTGTGATGATTCATGGAGCTAAACTGGCTCCCCTAAAAAAACCCACGCAACCCAAACAGAAAAACTGGTACAAAGAAAAGAAGACAATGACAACCCTAAGTTAGGCTGGTTTAAATGGTCATCAAGTATGTATGTCTATTTGAATATAACCCCATTACAAATATACTGTAAAACATTTGTTCTAAACCTGTATTTTATCTTTTGAGTCCAAATCTGCAACTGGAATAAAGTCCTGCAGAACACTGTATTCCAAGCCTACAAAAAACACAAATCAAAAGAACAACCACCACCAAAAAAAATCTCACCAAAAACACACTTAACTCTGCTAGCAGGGAGCTTTTCAAATCCTTTTTAAACTTTTGCCTAAAAAGACTAAAGTGATATCTCAGTTAGTTATTCTAACTCTTAGTTATCCTACCACTGTCCCCTGTCTGAATTTGTACTGCTCAGGCAATAATCAGCACTCCGAAACTGAGCCTTTAACATCGGGGGGAAGAGCCGGGGAGAGCACCCTACTACCTAATATGTTACTGGGTGTATAGTCTGTCTTTGACCAGGATTAAGCTGCACCCTGAACCCTTCTCTTTTAATTGAGAAATAGACAGAGTTTCTAAAGTCTGTTAGAAGAAAGCATGCTTTCCAGTCCTCCTCGAGTTATTTTTACAGATCTTCTCTGAACTCTGCATCCAATTCTTCTTAATTATTAAAAAATGCTGGACTTAGTCCAGATCGTAATTACTGTACTATACACAATATCAGTCAGACCATCTGACTATTTCTATTAATTCTTTGGACAGAAGTATACATAACGATGGCCAAACACAGTGACAATGGCAACAATCCCAAGACAGATCCAACATTTGTGTCCAGTAAGAAATAAACTAACAACTTGTTGCACTCTCCATTTCCTATCACTTCTAAATTAACTTTCTTTTTAATTATAAATATTACAGAGAACTTCTTACCTGGCCCTTCTAGATACTACTTGGCTTCTTTAATGAGGTGCCATCTACCAGAACAAAACCTCATGTTCTGAATGAACATTGTTCAAAAATAACAAAACCACCACAAACAAAACAAAATAAACTAAAGTACCCAAAATCCATTCATACAGAAATACTAGCTAATAACTCAAAAGATGTCTGGTAAATTCTTCCAGCTTAGTAAGAGGTCTTACACATATATAGGTTGGTAGAGTAAGCATCAATCCTTGCTCAAACAAAATCATTAAATGATTTTGGGTATAACAGAACACTAAGTCTTCTTCCCTTTCCACACACACATTAAAAAAATATATAAAAGAAAAAACACATGAATACCACACTCATATATTGCAACTCTTATCACAGGCTCCTGGGAGCCAAAACTACAGACCACATTACGCTAGCCACTGTACAAGCATGGCATAAGACCCTTCAAAGGGCAAACAAGCTAAACGTAAGGAGGAACAGATGTAGAGAGACAAAAAGGAGAATACAAGGAAACAGCACCACCATAAATAATGGTTAGAATTACTTCTTGTTCTAAGGATAGCATGTTGGAGTCCCACAGTTTCAGGAAACGTGGTGGTTTGGGTTTTAGTAGGCTTTGTTTCCTAAAGTTAGCTTCTTTTGCATTACCAGGTTCCACTGCTTTGGAGGGTGCAGGCAGGGAACTTCTCCAAGCATGAGGAGCATCACAGGAGAATAAACAAAAGCATTTAACTGCCCATGATGCAACTGTCTAAATAACACTTCAAATCCCATTAACAACAACAAAAGACAGATAATATTCTTTGCTGCTGAAACTCAACTTTCATTTAAAGGCAAGTAACATGTTACTTTTACAACCATAAAATACAAGATGCAAAAAGACCAGACAGTCAGAGCAGAAGACGAGGAAAGCCCTCCCATTCAGGATTCTAAACCTGTATCAACAGAGCAGGGTAATTTTTACCACAATCATAAAAAAAAAAAATTGCTACCACAAGATATAGAGACCAAAGGCAAGGTATGAGATTTAGCCATGTGATTTACTAACATGGCTATGTAATGAACACTTGTTTATTAGCAATTAAGAGACAGCTTACTATGTGAAAGAGATCTGCAGCCTGTTAGAAGAGTAGCATGTGTTGCATCTAAAGCATGGGCTAGATTACGAGTTTATACCAAATACCTCACGGCAGTGCTGTCCACAAGTGACAGACAGCCCAGAGTTTTCCTCTTGGGGAGGAAGGATCGCCTTTGCAATAGCAGCCTGAGCTAAAGGTCAGACATCCACAAGAAGTCAGAACTACAAACTGAGATTTAACTGATACAGAAGGCAACAAGTCCGCAAAAGAGACTTGAAGGTCATCCATATAGAGATGACAGCTGAGTCTATGGGTGAGATTAACAAAACTACTTTTAGAGAAATGTGATGCAGTACTATGGGGGTAAATGCCAAACTGAAGAGGTCTCACCAGGATCTAAAGAAAAGGAACACCAGAAAGGTGGTTTTCACCAAGGCTAAACTTTCAAGGAGAGAGAAGCCTAAAGGAATATAAAATGCCAGTACACTTCCAACAAAAGTTTACAGGAGGAAAACAAACAGGTCTAAGAGTGTTTCTAAGACTGACTATGAACTGTAACAGGCCTACATTAGAAAACTATGTCCATAAACCATTCTATGGTTTATGTCAATTTTATCATCTTCTAATGCCATCTTTCACAACACAAGAATTGCAGAAACTGCACACAGGAAGCGCTAAGAACTTTTCCGTAACGACGCTGTCCCCACCCAGTGATCCACCTTCTTTGCTAGCCTCCTAAGAGTTAGTTGCACTGTAGCTCACCAATCTATCTAAGCAGCTGTTGCCCTACCAGTTAACAGCGTGTAACCGAGTGTACATCACTACTTCGCACATTCTATTAAATCGGGAAAAAGGTGGAATTAAGATGACATCCTTCTCAGCACACGTCAGGAAGTATTAAAATTATTGAGTAGGGACTACTCCTTGAAAAACTTTTCTACCACACCAGGTATACATATTTACGTATTATGGCTTTTAGAAGTTACAGTGATACAAACTGAAGGATTCTGATAGTCTGGTAAGAGTTAAGGGAAAATGTTTATGAATCTTAATGTACAGTTAAGTTAATTTATTTTAAGTACCATTTAAGTGTTCGGTATTTTTGAAGTCTAAAACTATCCTTTCCGAACAGCAGCAATGCATGATTAAGCAGCCTCATCTAAGACAAACTTAAACAAACCACCACAATCCTCTTATGCTATTGACACTCAGTATTGAATAATCTCTGTTAATTTTCTTTATGTTGGATTAGTAAAATCTGAAATTTTTGTCCATATTATGACCATTAATTGAAATAATTTTGTTTTGATAGCAAACTGAAGAAAACAACGTTCATCATTGACATGTCCAATCCATTAAATACTTCAGGTGAAGGCATAGGAATCCATGGACAGTTATGATCTAAGCTGTCTATAAAGCACAGCTGTTAATTTCATCTATTGCAACTGTTGATGTTCTCATCCATACAGACATACAATCAGATTTTGCGTGTGTATGAATCCTATTAACTCCAGTAGCAGAGTTCCACAGAATAAATATGGGTTTTATCTTAAAAATTGGTAATATCTGGAAGAGCACAGAAGACAAATGTCTTTAATTGCCAGAATAATTTAAGTACAAATAAGCGGCATTGAAATCATAGAATCATTTAGACCCTTGAGATCATAAAGTTCTACCCTTAATCTAACAATGTGAACTCCACCACTAAACCATGTCCTTAAGCAGCACATCTACTAATCTTTGAAATACCTCCAGGGATGGTGACTCAACCACTTCCCTGGGCAGCCTCTTCCAAAGCTTGATGGCCCTTTCAGTGAAAACATTTTTCCCAACATCCAATCTAAACCTCCCCCCATGCAACTTGAGGCTATCTCCTCTTGTCCTATTGCCTGTTACTTGGAAGAGATCAACCACCACCTCGCTACAACCTCCTTTCAGGTAGTTGTAGACAGAGATAAGCTCTCCCCCCAGCCTCCTTTTCTCCATACTAAAGAACTCCTGTGCCCTCAGCCTCACAGGACTTGTTCTAGAAACCCTTCATCAGCTTCCTTGGTCTTCTCTGGACTCACTCCAGCACCTCAATGTCTTTCTTGAAGTGAGGGGCCCAAAACTGAACAGAGTATGTGAAGTGGGGCCTCATCAGCACCAAGTACAGAGGGACAGCCACTTACTTCCCTAGTCCTGCTGGCCACACTACTTCTGATACAAGCCAGAATGTTGTCAGCCTTCTTGGCCACTTGGACACAATGCCAGCTCATACTCAGCCAAGCCAACCACAGCAGTAGTGAGTGCTCCTCAGTCATCTCATTTGGTGTAAAGGATGAAGATCCACAGAGCAACAAATATGCAAGGTTTGCTGATGCAGTTGAAACCACAGAAGCACTTGAGAACAGTCACATAGGAATTACAGCTTCTTCCAAAAAAAAAGAAAAAAGGCAGCAGGATCAATGACCCAACTGAAGTGTAACTACACCAACTCATGCAGCATAGGCAACAAACAAAACAGGATTATGTGGAAGCCACTGTGCAGCTGGAAAACTAACATAAAATCAATACAGTCAAAGTGTTAACCACAGATGACACCATGCCACTTCATTCCAGAAGTCTCACACTGCTCCCTTCTGCCTAAAATTTATTTTAGAAGTACAAAACACTACCTGAAAAACTTACAAATCTTGGTCCAAAACTTTAATACTAGCATCTAAATGGAGCACATCATTCACATACCAGTTTAGCATCTACTGCCAGTCATATTTGCCCATGGCACGTAAGGTAGGCTACAAGCATGACAAAACAGCTAAGGTTCCTCTAACCTCTCAGATACTCAGTTATCTTCCTGGAGCATTCACCTAGTAAGATTAAATCTCTGAAACTAAGTTAAAAAGAAGTTGCAGACAAAGCACTTTCAGTTGTTGGGTCAAACTCAACAATTTAGGCAGACAATAAAACTCCTGTGGCATACAGGGCTTTAAGAGCCTCAAGAGGCAAGTATTACCTCAAACTTCTCAGAAAGAACAGCTTGTTAGTCTTTTGAACTCTTCTGAACTTCAAATTTCAATCCCTTTCCACAGCTGAGTTGTTATTGGTGATTTACAAGCCCTCTGGAAAAAAGAAATAGTTGTCCACGAATGGTGGATTTTTCATTAGTAACAACACTTGATGTAAGTTCTTCACAGAAATCCTCATTCTGCTTTTGTTGCAGAGAGTATCAATTGGCTGCGAACTCCAGGACAACAGAACTTCAGCAATTCTGCATTTAGTCCTCAAAACCAAAATGAAGGTTATTGTAACAATGCAAGACTGTTCATGATGCTGTTGGACAAAAAGTTAAAAAAAAAAAGGAAGCCAGCAATAACCTCTGAAAGGGGCTGTACCGTTTTTGGTCGCACATCTCTCCATATACTTGAACAAGCTCAGCGGAAGACAAACTTGCTTTTCCTTTTTCACTGGCATTTGTACATTCTTGCAGATGCAAATCCCTCTTAGCATATTATTCCAGGGTAAGCAACAGTACAATGCAATCATATATTTGGGGTCAAAGAGGATTAATAACAGTAAAGCAATACAGCAAATTAATTAGATACTCCAATCAAGAGAGACTTTCACTAAAACAAGTTATTTATATTAACTACCTAATAACATCCCATTATCACCCTCATTTCACAAATTTTGGCTGAGAAGTTTAGTTCCTAGAGCTAACTTTGCAACACTAAGCACCAGATACATTCCCTAAAGCAATGGCCTATCATGTGCCACAGGATTCACTTTTTACCTCCAGTCACACCCACCACAGTTGGAGGAAGACAATATGCCATCTACTAGGATGCCTTTGTTCAAGAGGGTAGTGTAACTCACAAACCAGCTGGCAACTCCTTATTGAGGTTTACTGAATCTTAACTATACAGCTGTTCTTGGCAGTATTGTTATCTTTTCACAGGCAGCCACACAAAGCTGCCATCATTTTTTTCAAACCAGCTTCAGAACACAACATCCTTATTCGCTCCCTTCCAAGAAAACAGCACCCCCCTCCCTTCCAAAGCACTTTGTCTTGATCAGTCTTAGAAGTAACTTTTCTAACATGAAAAAGCATCAGAAAAAGCAGAACAGTTGTTAAGACTGGAATGCATAATGAATCAGTAGTAAAATTAGATGGTAGCCTTACATCCAAGAGTTTAAAAATTATCATGAAACTTGTGAAATTATAGTAGTAAGCTAAGGCTTAGAACAGGTCATTTTATTAATGGTGACAGACGAGGTCGGCAATTTCAGAAGCTTAGAATAAATCCAAACCTGATGCCTTCCTCCCAAGCAGAGAGGTTTTGCAGGGAACCACCAACACCTTGTACATGCGAGCCACCAAAAAGTGACAAAGAAAGTTGCAAGCTGGGCAAGCCAGGGAAATTTACCATATAGAATGGCAAAGACGGGCAGGGAAAGGAGGAGGAGGAAGAAAAGCACTGGGGTAGAGGTGATGAAGCAGGCTGCCCCACCTAAGCCTCTCACTGCCTTTGTGTCCCGCTCGGCAGCCTCCCCGCGTCCTGCACGGCCTCTAGTGGCGGCCGCAGCCCCGGCTCCAGCCTCCCCACACCGCGCCGCTGCTTCGGAATCAAATAAATCCACCAAGCAATCCCCATCACTAAGAGGGTCACAATCAGAGCGGAATTACACCCCAACCCCACCGGCAGGGACTGGTAACCAGCCTCTCCTTAGCCGGCATAACACCCAACGCCCACAATCTGCTTCGAAAATCCCACGCAGAGACCACGCACCGACAATGCAGGCCACCAAGAAGCTGTGGGTCTTTGCAGTGACCTCCAGCACTCTGGGGAAGGGGCAAAGCAAACAGCTTGGAAGCCCAGCCAAGACGCTCAAAGTGCCAATGGCACCCAACAAAACCACCCAAGCACACCTGCAGGTGTACAGAACCCACCCGAAGGCACAAAGGAGAGACGCTGGAGTGGACTCTCCAAATCCCTGGGTTATTTTATTCCTCTTCTTAGCTTCAAGATACACAGGATGTGGGATTGGGAGGGAAAAAGAATAACTAAAGATGGCTAAAGGTGTCTCGTCACGGATTTCAATACACGCTCCAAAACTCTAGAGGGCAGCCGAAATATGCCCTCTCCCTCCCTCCCGAGTCGGGCAAGGCCAGCAGCGGCAGCAGCCCGTCGTCTGCTTGCCGGAGTTGGTATTGCAGGAGATGTCTGCAGCAGCGCCCACCCCGAGGAGGAGCCGCCTCACAGCCATTACCGGGGCTTCGCCCCAGGGCAGCAGCTGCCGGACCCAAGGGTTTCCCCACCCGACGCTGGAGGCCCCTCCTTCTACCCCTGCCCCCCGAGAACACGGAGGGGCACGGGGGGGGTGGGTCAAGCCCTCCCTGAGCAGGTCTGAAATAGATACGTAAATAGCACTCACAATGGAGCTCCCTCTCCTTGTTGGTCTCTGCCAAGGCTGCACCAAACTGGGCTGGAGCCTAAGGGAAAGACATGGGGTTAACGTGGGGCAAGCCAGGAGCAGGCAGCGCCCCCCAGCCCACCCCCTACAAGCAGCGGTTCCTCCCCCTGGCCAGGGCCGGTACCGCCTGCATCACCCACCGCTTCCCTTTAATCCCAACCCTTTAAATAAATATATAAATATTTGTTTATTTATTTATTTATTTATTGCCCTCCCCAGGGGCGG
>VXBW01002690.1:685296-739390 GCA_013400375.1 Thinocorus orbignyianus | reverse complement strand
CCGCCTGCCCGCCCCTGGGACGCAGCATCCCCCCTCACCCGGCTCCCCCCACCCGCAGACACCGACACCCGCCCTCCCCGTCCCTGCCCCGGGGACGCACGCACTCTGCGCTACTCCTCTGGCGCCTCAACTCTAACTCGGTCCAGTCCCGGGCGAAGCGCAGCTGCTGGCGAAGGGGAGGAGGAACCGGGCCAAGCGAGCTCGGGGGAGACCCGCCTTCCCGCCCCGCCATTGGCTGCCCCAGAGGGCGGGCTCTGGCGCTGGGGTGGCGGAGTGGCTGGGCCGCCCGCCCGTCAGAGCCGCCCGCCGCCGGTTGACCCTATAAACTGCCAATCTTCCCGCTGGCCATGCCCGGGGAGCTTCCCACTTTGATCCATCAGGTTTAAGGAACCCGGATCGGTCGGTCGTTGCCCATGGGCCGGGTACGGGCGCCCGCGGGCTGCGCTCTCGCTCCCACCCAGCTCTTTGACAGCAGTAACTCGCAGAACTTCGCGCTGCCACCGGGCCCTGCCGGGTCGGCTGCGCTCCTCTGCCCGCCCGGGGGTTGCGCTGCCCATCCTAGCCTTGCGCCCAGTCCCCGCCGGGCGCTATAGCCCCGGCCCTGGGGGGCAGCCTCACCTCGCCCGCTCTGCCCCCAGCTGCCCAGAGGTGGAGAATGGCAGGGCTCCGCCGAAAGGGGGCCCCCCCGCTCTTTTCCCCCCAGCAGGGCTTTGAACCTAGGGCCATTTCTCCATGAGGGAGAGAGCCTGGATAATGGCAGCGCTCCTACAGGGGACAGGGAGGGAGCGCACGTATCCCCAGGAGGGCGCCTGCCCCGCCGAATGGCGCCTCCTGGCCCCGGGACGCCCTGCTGCCCGCACCCGCTGCGGGGGAGGGCGCCATGTCAGCCGCCGACATGGCTCCTGGAAGAGCTGCTGGTGGCGGTGGTGGTGGTAACAGTGGTGGCGTCCTCCATTTTGTGGAGAGCTGCTGTGGGCAGCTTGGGACCCATTCGAGCCAACGTGAGGTGCAGCCAGCCGTCCCTTTGAGGCTCCCCTGCCTGACTCCCCGCGGGAAGAGGAGCAGGGTGCCCCGGGGCAGCGCCGCGGGGCGGGGAGCAGCGCTGCGGGCGCCGGGAGCCAAGCGCTGCGCCCGCCCTCCGCCAAAATGGAGGATGCGCTTCCCTTGCGCGACTCCTTCCCCCATGGCGCTCCATGCCCGCTCCTTCGAGGACATGGCCAGCCCAGCCTCCCGCCTTGGTCCCGCTCTCCCCCGTGGGCTCGTCCTCCTCTGCCCAGAAGAGGGAGAGCGAGGGAGCGGCCGCCCGCCCTGCCTCCGCTCGCCGGGTCCCGCTCCTGTCAGCCAGGAGCCATGTCCCCTGGAGCCAGCCTTCAAGCCGCGGCGCCATTTGCAGCCCGGAGCTGGATCAGCCCTCACAGGAGGGATGGCTCCTTCCTCCGCCGCCCTTGGTGCGTTTGGGTAATAACTGTCATATGTGGGAGAGACCAGGCGTTTTCTATCTTCTATTGTGGCAGCAACACATCTAACTTCTTCCCAGTGGTCCCACCTGGAGACACAGCCTTCAGTCGACCACTCAAGCCAAACGCTTCTCCCAACTAAGTTGTTGATGGGAATCGGTGGGTCTTTTTCACACCATCCTAGACACTGGATGGAGTTTGGAAGGGCTGCTTGCTGTGGGGGGAGAGGGTTATCTCAGGGCTGGTGGCAGGTTGCATGGCCGTGGCTCGTGCCTGGAAGAAGAAGGTGAGCTGATGGTGGAACAGTTCCAACACAACCACAGCCAAGGAAGAGTGTCATGGAGGTGAGCTGATGGTGGAACAGTTCCAACACAATCACTGCCAAGGTAGAGAGTGTCATGGAGATGAAGCACCACCCATTTGGAAGGTCTCCTCAAAGTTGTCCTGGAAATTCATTAACTTTGTTCTACAGCATCACACTGTTAAGCTGATTCTGTTCATGGTAACCAGACAGCAGTTGGAATTTCAACATTGAATGTCATACGCTCCATCAGATCAGCTGGCTCTTGACCATTTCTATCATTAGCCTTGAATACCTTCTTGGTTGGTAAAAGCCACAACCATGTTAAGTCGTCTTCCACATTACATTCTTTCCAATCTTTCCACTTGCATGTCTCTGGAAGATACCTTTTGTTCTACAACAGTGCTTATCCATAAACATTTTAGTTCTGATTAAGTTCAGAAAGAAATTCCAGAGGACTTAAGCACTCATTTTTCAGAACTTTGATGTGTTCAGAGAGGGATGGCAGAAAATGAGTGGTTTTCTAATTCAGGACGTGTTAAGTGAAACCTATAACTCTGACTAATCATTAAAGGAGTAACAAAAGAGCACCTTCCTCTTACCGCTGCCCTAGCAATAGACATTATTTAACAGTGTTATCTAGGACTTTTATGTAGCAATAGACCATTTTCATTAATGTTTTAGGTTCTACAGTTCAAACAGAATTTTTAATGGCTTTGCTTGCAATTTTGGAACTCTACTGAAATGTGTTTTTATATAGCAGTCCAGAGAATTCTCGTTCCCCTATAGACATGTAACCCTATTTTTGAATTCATATGTTCAAATGTAGTCAAAAACCATTATTTTTTCCCCATTATTTTTTCAACTGACATCAGGAGAATGGAGGAAAACATTCAGATACGTATGTAAATGTATCTGTAAAACCATGTATAATTCAGATTATTTTTAAGAATAATCCAGATCAAGTAATTATTTTTTATGGTTTGAAAGAGTTAGCATTAGCTCAAACACTAAGGAGTAAAATCTGTTCAGGGACACCAGAGATGTGAAACGGATGTATTTATAGGCTCCACACCGTTGCTTTCGTGGACAGACCTGATGTCAGCAACTTCGCTGAAAAATGTCAAATGTATTGACTGGCAGTAGATAAATTCAACAAAGCTGAACCAACAGTATGCTCAATGACTTAGAAGAAGAGTGACATCCTTCTCGCTGTCTCGGAGTTAAACTCTCTCAAAAAGCAGTCGACTGTATTTGAACTGAGAAGGAGTAATCTGGTATATTTTAAAGAGTTTATGTTTAAGCAGGAATCTTCAGAACACTACCAAGCCATCCTTCGGGTGATGCACAGTATATTGTAGGAATAGAATGAACATAGTTTAAAGCTACCTACCTCTATCAGCAATATTTTTCTATGATAACGAATAGTGGCATTTGTTCCAGAATTAGAAGGAAACATATTCCTTTGGCTAAAGAACTTCTTCAGCCTGAATGCAGTTTAGATTTACATCAGTCTAATTGTCTGGGTGTCTAGAAGAAAGTTCTGAGGGATGAAGAAGAAGTACTTGGAACAAGATATCTCTTACTATTTCATACATGTAACACTTAGAAAGTAGAGGTTCATTAAACCTTTTAGAACACAGTTTATTACAACTGATTTGAAGATTGGCCTGGAAAAAAAGTGTGGTTGGAATGCCACCTATGAAAGTGAAAATGGAGTGTAATCCTTTGGAAAGTACATGACCCCAAAATTTCTTTCATGTCATTGTTGGCTTCTATACTGCTTTGCCCCACAAGCCTTGTAATCTCTGCCTTACACAGTTTTGTTTGTTCTCTTTATCTTATTCTTTTTTGTGCTACCATTTCTGCCATTATTTCTCTCTCTTTTCTGTCCTTAATCTTACGTCTTTGTCTATTTAGCCTCAGTCCTCCCTTGGCCATCACAAAGAGGCAAGATGTGGACAAAATGTATTGGTTAATGGAACATGTTGTCTTTTCATGGGCATGGTATAATGGAATTTCAGTCTACGAGTTGGTTACCCGACACAACTTCAAGAAATAGTAGCAGAAGGGAAAAAAATGTAAAAAAAATGTAAAAAACCCCCCAAAAAAGTAGATGCTTAAAATACTTACTGTCAGTAACACCTCAATCATTCTGGTTTTGTTATATAGCATTCCCTCTATTGGTGTTTTTTAGTTTCATTAGGCATTGCAGTTATTCTTTATAGATTAAAGCTCTTAATGAGAAGATACCATATGTGTGTATACGTTTGTACGGTACATAACAGAACCCATACTATAAAAAAATAGGGAAATGTTGCTTTCTACAAAACATTACCTGTGGTTTTCATTATGGTTGTTGAGCTACATGTACTTTTCACAATGTTTGTAAACAAATCAATATGTATCTATAAATAAATTGCATTCAGCTGTTTAATTTGCAGCTTATTTAACCAAAAGTGATCTTTCAAAAGGTCACATAATGAGAAAAAATACACTATCCTATAAGATTATTATTCATTGCATGCTATAATATGTCTAAATGACCTTTATGCACATCCCATATTTCGGTTTTGAAAAAATAAATAACTTTTGTTCTAAACTGGGCAACCTCCCCGCAGAAGGCATTCCAGTACAGTAAAGACTGAGAATGTAATACCCAATAAAGTGTTATTCTGAAATCACTTGCAATGAGTTTACAATAGTCAACATCATTTTTACTTGCAAAATATTTTTTATTAGTTTTTAAACATTTGAAGGTTTCAGTTGGATAAACCTCTTGTCTCTATGGAGAAGAAATGACAGTGCAAAATGGAATATAGGACCTTTAGACTGGAAGAGACTCTGTAGGTCACTGAATCCAGTTTCTTGCTATTACAGGAAACTGTGTCATATAATCCCTTCCAGAAACTTTTCAGGCTCCATCTTAATAGTAGTTTGATATGTTTACCCCCTACTCCTGTTGCAAATCTATTCCAGAACTTTGTTGTTTTGGTGGTTAGAAACCTATTTCTAATTTCCAAACTAAATTTATTCAAGAATCCATTTGCTTTTGTGCCAATTTTCGTCCTTTGGCTTAAATAGCTCTTCTCTTTCCCTGGTGTTTACCCCTGATGTATTTATAGACAGTAATATTATTCCCTCTCAGCCTTCCTTTTGCTAGACTAAACAAAGATCTTTTAGTCTCTTCTTGCTCAACAGATCTTCATTCCACTGGTCATTCTACTAGCCTTTATTGCCATCTGTCCCAGTCTCAACTCATCTATCTTGCATGTTGGTTCAAATTCCCATAATACTCCATTTTAAATTGAATTACTATGTTGTACAGTACTTTAATATTTTCATATCCCCATGAAATGTCAGTCAGTCATGGGCATGCGGTTGCCTATTTGCACAACATCATTAGATAACCATCATCTGTCCTAGTAGTAACTACGTTCTTTTCTACACCACTCATTTACTGGGAAAGTTCTCCATTAACAGCAAAATTTTTATAAGCCTCCAAGTACATCACCTTGCATTTTTTATTAAAGTGGTTTGGTTTGTTTCCATTAGTTCAATCATCAAGGTCATTCATTGTTTTTCCATATGACATTCCACTGCAGCTGTGTTGATGATGCTGCCTAATTTTGTGAAACCAGCCAGTGCAATGAGCTTATTTTCTCTTCTTTGCCAGACAATAAGATCAATCCCAAGAATAAGTCCCAAAGAAATCTACTAGCAGACACTCTCCAATTGGACACTGTCCTGTTTGGTACTACCTCCTGCCATTTCTCTCGTTCTTCTGGAGATAGATAGATACATAGATAGATAGATAGATAGATAGATAGATAGATAGATAGATAGATTGTATTCCATAACTGGATGGCTGGATGAAGGGAGAGCAGCAGATGTCATCTACCTTGACTTCAGCAAGTCTTTTGACACTGTCTCCCATAACATCCTCATTAGGAAACTGAGGAAGTGTGGGCTAGATGAGGGGGCAGTGAGGTGCGTTGAGAACTGGCTGCGTAACAGGACTCAGCGGGTTGTAATTAATGAAGCAGGGTCAGGTTGGAGGCCAGTAACCAGTGGTGTCTCCCAAGGTCCATACTCAGTCCAGTCTTGTTCAGCATATTCATCAATGACCTGGATGAGGGGACTGAGTGTATCCTCAGCAAGTTTGCTGATGACACCAAACTGGGAGGGCTGTCAGACACTCCAGAAGGCTGTACTGCCATCCAGGCTGGAGAGCTGGGCAGAGAAGAACCTAATGAGGTTCAACAAGAGCAAGTGTAGGGTCCTGCACCTGGGGAGGAAGAGTTCTGGGCACCGATAAAGGTTAGGGGGAGACTTACTGGAAGGTCCTTCTGAGGAGAAGGATCTGGGAGTCCTAGTAAACTGTCCATGAGCCTGCATGAGCCTGCCTGGATGCAGTCCTGAGTAATGTGCTCTGGGCAATCCTGCTTTAGCAGGGGAGTTGGACTAGATGATCTCTAGAGGTCCCTTCCAACTCTGACAATTCCATGATTCCATGATTCTCTGAAAAATCCCATCTTACCTCTGTGCTTCTTGATGTGTAGCAAAGCTTTTTTGCTAGTGAGCCCCTCTTTACCTGCAAGTTCTCTACTTATTCTCAATTATCCTTTCTACTCACTGTGTTAGCACCTGCCTCAAAGAAACAGCAAATCATTTCCATTTCAAACTCCTGACCTCCTCAGTTAGTTAATTTGATTAACTAGGTCTCTTGGTTTACCAAAATTTGCCTCATGAAGTCAGGAGGCTTGGATACAGACTTACTTTAGTTTTCTTTCCATGCAATTTCCACCAAATCAATTTTAGGATAATTTCCTACAGCTAACGTTTCTATACTGTCCTCAAACTGTAAGTCCAAGACTAAAATAGCACCATTTCATGTTGCTTTAGTGACATTTTGCTGAGAAAAGATGTCAGCTATGACATTCATCTATATTTGGGGCCCTGCCACCATTAATAACATTTGTTCTCCAACCTACTAAACCAATTAAGGAGGGGAAAAAAAGGCAAATAGTTTTTTGCCACCTTAGTGAGTGGAAGCCACTTACGTGTCAGACAGGTACCGAAGCCCCCACAAAGACAGCAGAGAAGCAGAGAAGAGCGTGCAGCCTGACAGAGGATGGAGTGACTCCATTTCAGCAGGAGGGAGCTGTTGCATGAACCCAGCTTCTCATCTTACCTATCTTTGGAGCAGCATCTGTGTATGATTTGCATATATGTTGCAGAATATTCCTGATTCTTTCTAAATCCAATTTCTTTCTCAGTTTTCATTTGTGAATCCCAAAAACTATTTGATCACAAACATTAACCATGTGCTGGTTTTGGTGAATCAAACCTTTTCTAGTCTCCTCCTAAACAAGATCTTTCTACTTACAGGTTGAAGATCTCCTCCTACAGCGCTTGTAAGAACAGTGTTGAAATAAAGGGCTTCAGTATACAGGAACCTGCAACTCTGTTTCTTTCCATTAAATCTGGCATATGGTATTCCTTTATTTTCCTAGTATTTCTTACACTGAAGAGCTTGAATAAGATCAGAATCCATGAGATTTAGTGTGTGGTTTCACCACAGGCAAGTTGCTGCATGATAAAGCTGCTGCCAAAAGTAGCGGTCCTGTCCTCTCCTCAGTGACCAGCTATAAATTCCTGTCACCGTTCTATGCTGACATAAGGATTCCTGTGGCTAAAGATTGGCCAATTTTCAGTTGGACCAACACGTTGATCTTGCTGCATGTGCAACCAGATGAGTCATAGTGCCAGGTAAGGGGGTGCAGTGGGAAGAACAGGGGAACAATATGTGTCATATCTGTGAAACTGCACTGCTAGCCTGAATAAATTGAAGTGATGCTACGTATATTAAAAAGAATGAGTAGTTTTTGACTAGGGATCTGGCTTCTGTTTTATCTCAGTAAGATCCACAATGTAGTTTTTAGTTGGTTATTAGCAACGTTTAGAGCTGACTAAGAGAAAACAAAATGCAAAATACAAAATTGTGAAGTGAACTCTATTTTCACAAGGCTCAAAACTAGACAGTTTTTAAAACATTCTTTAAGAAATTTCTTGTAGGAAATTTAATTAAAATAAATTTATTAAAAATCATAACAAGATTCTCTTACTTCACATCACTGTGATGATAGTTTTGACAATATTTTGACACCTACTTCATAGACTGGGGAAAATGGTATTTTTTTTTACAAGCCTTTTCATTTTCAAAGCCATTTTTCTTCAGTTTCACTCAAAGTGTCTGAGTCTGTTCTAGCAATGGACAAAGTCGCTTTGTTAGGCAACTTGTCCTTTCCTGTGGGATGAGGACTGTGCCATGGTCATCAGTACCTTCAGACTGGATTAATGCATTGCTGGTTTACATCCCAAAAGGCCATTTGGAAAAAAATTAGTTAGGGCAGGACACAGTCAGGAAATTTACTACAGGATCTTTCCAACAGTGCTTCCTTGTACTATAAGGTGGATGGGAGAGTATGCTAAACAGCATAGTCCCTCCCTTGTCATGAGACTCAAAATGAGTGCTACACAAGGATCCAACCCTACTTTTCTTGAAGACAGGATTGTGTCATGACACTCTCATAAGATTTCATACTGACCTTTCCATTCTTCTTTTAGAATGACTGCAAAATGAGACTTTAACTTGGTGTCAATAGAACTGAAATTCTTGGAACATCTGTCGTCATATTGCAGCCCATTTGCTACACACTCAAAATTTTTCTTCCTTCTTCATTGCATTAACCAGTGCTTGATTCTCAAGTTCAGTCCCCTCACTGATGCACCCCTGCCCCGATTCTTAGTCTGTTGTGGTCTTCTCTTTGCTTCTGTGGTCTTCCAATGGTCTGTGATTCCCTTCTAACTTTCTAGTGGCTCTTAAGTTACCTTCCCTTCGGTCTTTTGCTCTTACTCTAAAACTATAATCTTCTTTCATAAACATTTATAATTTTTTTTCTAAACCGTTATTGTATTCTACATTAAGAATGAATCTGTTGTACATAGAAAAGTAGCAGAAGCAAGAGTAAGTTTGCAAGGTCAGATGCCTGCAGGTTAGGAGATGCGATGTTCCCTATGTGCCCATGCAGCTTCAATTCAATTCTAAAAAGCCAACTGTGAAAATCACAGCCAATTCATGACATGGCTTTTGAGAAATGCCTCCCATACTCTCCGCTCCTTGGAGCTGCTGAATCCTTGAGCTTTGCTCCTTCTGCTCAGTTCAACAGGCAGCTCCTCCTCCCACTTTGTCAGTTTATAATGAGTCAGCCTCAAACCCCCCCACCCTGTGATACCACCTTCAGACCTGCTCCTGCTCTTTCCATCCCTTGGATTAGTTAATAATTGGCAATGCACATGAGCATATGCATTATGTCATATTCCCAAATTGCACTAATATTCCTTTTTCATATCATCTCTGTCTCTTCCAGCCTATAAGGTGAACGACATTCATGAATACCCTTCAACATTTTATTTTATCCTCATATTAGGGTATTCAGTTGACACTTTTTTTACCCATTTTTACACCTTTAAATACTCTAATATTTTCATTAGGGTGGTGTGATCTTGGATGTATATTTATACTAGGGGACAAGAGCCTGGAGTGCAAGCACAACCCTGCAGAAAGGGATCTGGGGGTTTTGGTTGAAGGTAGTCTCAGTATGAGTCAATACTGTGCCCTGTCAGCCATAAGGGCCAGCCATGGAGATCACCACTTGTTACAGACTTCCAACTAGATTCTGTGCCACTGATGACGGCACTCTGAGGTCTGTCTTTCAGGCAGTTTTCAATCCACTTCACTATCCATTCATCTAATGTGCACTTCCTAAGCTTACCTGTGAGGATGCTGTGGGAAATAGTGTCAAAAGCCTTGCTGAAGTTAAGGTAGACAACATTCACCGCCCTCCCGTCACGTATCCATGCAGCCATGCCATCATAGAAGGCTATCAGGTTAGTCAGACATGATTTCCCCTTGGTGATTCCATGTTGGCTACTTCTGGTAGCTTTCTTTTCCTCCATATGCTTTGAGATGACCATTTCTTCTCTGTGTTGTCTCTCTGTGCTCATCTCTTCCCTCTATTGTGTGGTGATAATGGCTTAATGCTGTGTCAGGTAAAGTCCAGATTGGATATTAGAAAAAAGCTCTTCACTGAGAGTGTAGTCAAGCACTGAAACAAGCTCCCTGGGAAAGTGCTCATGGCCCCAAGCCTTTTGGTGTTCAACAAGTATTTGGACAGCGCTCTTAGATACATGATTTAACTTATAGGTTGCCCTGTGTGGAGTCAGGAGCTGGAATTGATGATTTTCATGGGTCCCTTCCAACTCAGGATATTCTGGGATTCTGTGATTCTGTTGACACCTGTCAGTGGCAGATGACAGCTTCACAAACATTAGTCCATTTATCCCGATTTTATACACAAAGAACTAAGGTACAATGATATTCATGCCAAAAATGTGTTATTTTGCCTGTCTGTTTTGGGTGGCTACGTTTGTCAAGGATACAGCATTTATTTTTATACTTCATTTGGCAATCACATCTGACATCAACTTCTCCTGCGGCTGAGAAGTCTCCAGAGCATGAGGGTGGATACCAAGGAAGTGAAAAATACTGATCTCTCATCACATATCCCAAATCTGAATTAAATGAGTTTGAGCCTCCTATGGGAGTCATTGAAATGAGACAAGGAGAGAATCCAGCTGTTCAGAAGATGGCCTTCTGTCCAAAACACACAACCAACTTTTTCTTCTTTGAAATATTCTGCCTCAGTTGCTGCACCGTGTGGCTTTTGTAGTAGATGAGGAAAGGGTCATACAAACAACAGGCTGCTTCATGACTTCATACTCTGAACACTAGGTATCCTTTGTACTGAAGGAAGGAACGGCCTGTGGTAAAAACAGTATGTGATCTCATAAATATATGTACTATAATATATGTATCACAGTTCGTATATGCCAGGAGTTTGAATTAAGTTTTCATGAGCAGCTTGAGTTCAAGTGCTCTCTACTTTTTGAATGTTTGTCTCTGTAATCTTGACACTCTCCAAATTACATTTAGGATGTAACTTCCTAAAAGGTAATCTAGAAAAACAACCATCAGAAATTCTATATTCTTGAAGGAAATTTACCTCCCTGGGGTTCTTCTGAAAAGTTCAAAACTCAAGAGTTTATAGAACAAATTCTAGTGAAATAAGCTAATAGCAAGTAAAAGCAGGAGAAAACTACCATCTGTGAATTCTGTGCAGCTCAGTCATCAGGGAGAGATAAACTAATATTCTATTTTGTCTTTTTACCAGCTCACTCAAATCCTGGATCCTAATCTGCATTCAAAAGGACCATGTATTCCCTTGTCTTCTCCTTCACTACCTGCCAAGCAGCCAATGTCTCAGCCTTCCGTTTTTCACTTATGTCCTGACCTGCAGTCTGAAGGCACACATTCATGACAGCTCTTACAATTCTGTGATTCCAGCACATTTGAAGCTTATACCCTAGACCCCTGTCTCTCTGAAACCTCATTCCAGCTCCCATCCTTTTCTTATCTCAGTAACTGCTCAGTTCCCTCAAGCATATCTTCTCACATTTCCGTATTCCAGCACTGCTTCCCTGCTCTCAGGTCTTGCCATTATAGCAAGCTGTTCAGGAACAATTACAGAGCTTGCACCTCAGACTGGAGCATATCGGTATGGATGGAGTCTGAGAATTTAGCAATCACAAGCTGACTTGTACAGAGAATAGGAATGGTAGGTGGGCTGTGTCTCTACCCAGATAGAAGTGAAATTTCAGTTAATTGCTAGACAAGGAAGAGGGAGAACTTTGATGTAACACATGAGAGAAGCAGCTTACAGTGAGGTAACCTACAGGAGAAAGCTTCATCTGAACTTAAAATACACTTTATTATAAATCCTTTTACAACAAAGCCAAATGCTGTAAATTTTAACTCTCAGCAGTTTATGGACCTTTAATTTAATGGGAAAGTGTCAACAGATACACTTTAGAGATTCAAAATGTAGAGTATTTTACTCTATTTCTAGTTATGTTGCTTATGTGAGGAAATATCCTAGGCTGGAAACTTTGTTCTACAAAGTCACTTTTCACACACCATTTAAAATGGCTGGAGATAATTAGTAGAAATTATGAAGAGCTTTCCATCAGCAGATGACTAGGGAATCAGTAGGAAATCATGTAATCGTGTAATTAATGCAATCTGGGAACGGGAAAGAAATGAGTATCAGAGTTTTCTTATACTAAACCTGATGAGTCACTGGTAACAGCAGCAAAACTTATGATGGAATCATTTAGAGAAACTCATGCTTTAACTTCTGTGGGGACCCAAGAGTAAGAGATGAGAAATCACTTTGTGCTCTATGCAGGAGCAGCACATAACACAGTGTGATCCAGGAAGTAATTCATAAAATGTAATTAGAGGTCTTCCTTGTTTGCTGACTACAAGGCAGTTAATTAATGCAGTTAATCCGTAAGGGTATGTCACTCACGTAGAATGGTATGATCATTTAGTAAGAGAGTACAAGGAAGAAATAGACATTTAAATATTTCTACATGCAAGCTCACCACTTGGGAAGAAATTTTACCATTTTTAAGAGTCTAGGAGGCTCTATCCTGGCCAGCGCTAACTGGGTCACAGTGAAATGTAATCCTTCCCCACTGTCCTGTAGGCAAGAGGGACATTATAACCCTTAAACATGTAAAGAACCAAATATGAAGAGGCTACAGGGAAGTTATATTACAACTGTACCTGGCAACGTTGTGAAAATAATGAAAAAAATAGACAAAATAATGAAAATTGCTTGGCAAATCATGAAAAAATAGACAAAACAAATGAGAAAATTATGGAGAAAAGTGAAAAAATAGACTTAACGATGTAGGTTTTGTCTCACAAAATGGAACTACTCTGTAGATGGTGCAGTATTTCTGCATGTACTTTCACCATTGACTGTTTAGGGTAGTCTTGATGCTTACTTTTTCTAAATGCCCAACTTTTGGATGTCTGAAGAGAGCAAACCCAATCTGTAGTGAGAGACACCATGGTGCTGAGAAGCTCGGGTTACTTTAGCTTTGTACAAATCCTAACTTTATTTAAGATTTCTCTCATAAGAAACTTATATTTGGTAGTACTAAAGCTCCTTGTTAATTGCCTACATATTGAAGTCAGACATAATACAACAAAAGAAAGGCACAGGTTGGACTGGAACTATTTATCAAGCTTTGATATAGATTTTTCATCAGTAAAAATGTTGTAATCACAGGTAGAATTTATTTTTTTCCCCTAAAAGGTATAATATAACTCACATGGGAATTACTTCTGAGAAAGTCTTTTGTTCTATGTTGATCAGGCAGCCAAGGGTCTGTTCTAGAATCAGTCAGGAGAGGGGAAGCCCTTCCTGGCTTTCTGATCACTGAAGCCAGCATGAATATCCTTTTGTCATTAATAGGGCCCAGGTAGTTTAACTAGAATCAAAAATTAGGAAGAAAAAACTGGAAAAAAGTCCTGTGACACTTAAACTACATGTGGTCTAATCAGGTTGTGAGAGGAAGACTGATGAGTTTCGTGCTGTTGTTTATTTAGATATGATTATGCGTAAGTAGATGGCACATCAAGGAACTTGATGAGAGAAAGTTGTAGAACTGCTAGAGAAGAGTTAACATCACTTTCTTGTTCTTCTGCTATAAAAGAAAGATAAAATTGTTTGTATATTCCTCAGAATATGTATATTTTTCTTTCTTTGGAAGTAAATGGCATTGTTTCAATAAATAACTGACTTTATTATCAATTTTTCTTCTGGAGTAAACAAATCAACACCCAAAGTTGTTGGGAAAGGTACTGAAACTAAACAGATATTTTGCCCTGAATAATTTTCTGTTGTTTGGTTTTGATTTTTGTTGCAATTGCTGATATTGGTAAGAGATCTTTTCAGGGTGGATTAAATTCTAAGATCAGCATAGCAGGAAAAACTTGTGTTTTGTTTGCAAAGAACAGCTAATAATAGTTGATCGGTTATTTTTCCCAAATTGGGTTGCATTTCTTAATTCTGATTTTCCTCCAGCAACAAACAGCAAGGGGCTTAATTTTCTTCTCATTTACCTAGATGCAAACTCAGATAGATATTTTAAATGAACGATTACATTGTTGTCAACTTCTATATTTGCTAGAGAACATAATCTGCCTCAGACATTTTTGTGTGGATTCATAATTTGCTGCATTTTGATATCAAGTCTGCCACTGCTGGAAATATCATTGTCACAATAAATATATAAATCTAATATGATGCTTTCAGAATTAAAATTAAACTGTTTTACTAGAAATAGAAACAGTGAGGTAAAAAGGAATTGGATGATACAAATGAAATTAAAAGCAAACCCTTAATTTGTGCAAATTTGTAGTAAACATTTTTCATTATATGGAGTAAAAGTCAGAAGTGTTTAATTTTCTTTTTTTCACTGACTCAGAGGAGGGTTCAGAAGCTTCACAGAATTCCCACCTCTCCCAAACCCCTCAGTTCTAAAAGCTGTAAAGCAGGTGTTTCTTGAACATTGATCACTTCTAAATTTCAGACTAAACATGAATCATATAAATAACTAAAAATATGCCAGGGATACTACAGCATTCTCCTTTTTTAACATTCTCACTTTCTTGTTGTCACTTAGAAGTTGATGTATTAAATATTGCCAGGTATATACCAGCTGGGGCAGTGGTTGTCTTGCACATTTGGCATCGGCCCAAGGAACCATGATTATCCTTCTTTGCCATAAAATGAAGGAATCATGTACTATGTGATCGTAAATGATTGAGGAATGTTCAACTATGTTCATAATTTTAAAAAATACTCCAGAAAAAAACCAGAATTGGCTAACCTTTTAGAAAAAAAACTCTATTGTTTTTTCTACATAACACAGGACTTTTAAACACAGGAATGCAATATTGATTGAATATGGAGCAAAGATAATACAGTATATTTTGCATTATAGAGAAAGAAGCATAAAAGTTAAGCGCTTGGAGAGTTCTCATTTAATATGCAAGGTTAATAATACTCTCTTGAGATTAACCCTCTTTGCCTAAAATAATGAATGTATTTTCCTTATTATCTGTTGACATGCGTTATTCCAAGATTACTCTAGCCCAAACCAATGGAGACTGAAAGCAGTTATAAGTAGTATTTTGAAATTTAAATACTTAAACCATATATGTATTAATAGCTGAGAATATTTGCACCTCCTATTTCTCAGCAAGCTGTAGACCATGCAAAATAGGCCACAGCAAAACCCACAGGTCTTCACTGTAAACAAAGAAGTCTTCACTGAACTCAGGAAGCCAGAGAACTGTCAAAGGATTTTCCAAATTAGGTAGGTAGTCATGGCTATGTCCACTGACAAAACTAAAAAGAATCAAAGAAAGTTCTAGTGTATGATCTTTGAGCAAACAGAGCAAAGGGTTTAAAAAAAAACCCAGAAGTTCCACTGTGGAGTTTGGCTGATAAAGCTTTTTTTTTTTTTTTTTCATCAATGAAAAGCTGTCTTTAGATATTTTGACTATATATTGCTTGGGTTTGTTTCTAGGAATTTTAGTCTTTGCAGCAGCTCCATTACCTAACACTGGGAAAGAACAGATAACTTTAAATGATGCAATAGAGAAAAATTGAGTTGGTGTCAGCAGACCAAAGTTCCCAGTTATAATTAAATTTTTTCCATCTGAAATGATCCTTTCAAATCATAGTACATATTTACATGTAACTTCTCATCCTCCTCTGGAAACAAGACAAGCAGTATTTTTAAAGGCCTTAGGATGATAATAAAGGCTTTATTTTTAATTCGAAACCTCTTACCTCTATGGAACACAACCACGTTTGCATTGAGAAAAATATCACCAGCATCGACATGGAAAGCAACTTATTTCCCCCATGGGAAACATCTACAGATTTGTGTTTTCAGGATTGGAGTCGGCTCCTAGTGGTGTCAGGATCCCCTTTTATCCACTGCATGACAGAAGAGCACACCTCAGCAAGGGTGCTAACGTGAGTCTGGGAGGGAAGATAAGAGAGCTGGGAGTTGAACATTCTACCCTGATTTGTAATAATAATAATAATAAAAAGATGAATACCTGGAACAGTAGAAGGCCAATTAGAGAAACAAGTGTTCTGGGGTACTTGCTGTTAAAGATAGAGGGATAAAAAGTAATGACCAGCAGAGTAATGGACTTCTCATGTTTGCTCTCAGTGATGGCAGGTGAGACTGTCAGGATACACAACTAGAAGCAGCTCGTCTGTTGTGTGTGGCACAAACTGAATCCTGTGGAAGTAAAGAGCTGCAACGTGAAACCAAGAATGTGCCAGTGCTGGCTAAGATACGTGGTATTATAATGAGAAAAAGGACTTGCTTAAGCAAATAACTTATTCCATCTTTATTTGCTTAAAATTACAGGTTAGAATATACCAAAGATAGTGGGAAGCACTAGAAGTTATTCCTGAATCTTACTTTATTCCTGGGAAGCTTACTGCTGAGTGTGGTAAAAATGACAGTCATCATTACAGACATAGTGTAATGTCTTCCACAAATAAAAAGAGATGACAAAGTCGCGGAGAATGACAACCACAAAACATGCAAAAGGAACTGTCTTGCACCTTTGGGAATGGCTAATTACTCCACTGCAGTCTGTGCACACCGAGTGATCAGAAGGGGTCAGCGTGTGACAGTGTGCCATAGCAGCTCTTTTTACAACATCAAACAAATATTCTGGCACTTCTCAGATACTGATTGGAGAATGAATAATTAATTCCATTTCAACCACTGTGCTGTATCTTCAGGTGCAAAAGGTGCCTGAAAGAGTCTTAAGTACTTATGCAAAGAACTGGAAATAGTGAAGGTAATAATGCCCACAAACACGAATTCCTTGAACAGACCATAAGTGACAATGCCTCAGTTCACATACGAAGGGTTCCAGCTGCTTTTCAAGGAAACGTTATCAAAGTGACACATCAGCCTTCTTACCCTCCTGCCATGAATGGATAAGTGAAATGATTCATTCAGCCATTTGAGAAAAGCAATCTGTGCTTCATTCCTGCGTGGTATTAAGCAAGCTAGCTCGAGCTAGTTAACACCACAATAATCTTCTGTCTGTAGGAACACACTCAAGCACTATTTTTTATAGGACTTAATTTAAGACCTCATCAGGATGTCCTAATCCCTAATCTACAGAAGGATATTGAAAATGAATATTATGACTGAATAGTCACAGCTAAAAACATCTGAGCAAGCAGTTTTCATGTTAAAAAAGAAGGGGGGAAAAAGGCATTTCTGAGGCAATTTTGAAAGGTGGAGTAATAAGGATGGAGACTGGCCCTCTGCTTCACTAGGCTGAAAATCTCATAGAACTAATTAGGTTGTGGAAAAGGCACAGAATGCTAAAGCCGAAAGGGATCTCTCAGAGTCATGTAGCCCAACACTTTAGCTCAATGTACAATGAATTATACCCTTATCATTCATGACCTGCACTTTAAAACTTTGGTTAGCTTGTTTTAGAACAAACTCTGGAACCTCATTAATTTTATTTCAGCAGCTGAACACCTTCAACATTCAGAATTCTTCCCTAACATCTAATTTGAATCTTTCTTGCTTTTTCAGAACAAATACACCCAGACTATATTCCTAATTTCTGAACCATATTTTCTACAGCTCTAGTAATTCTTTTGGTTTTCTTTGAACACTTGCTAATTGATGCATGACTTTGCTGAGTGTCCAGAATTGAACACAGTATTACATTTAAGAGTTTCCAGTGCCATATAATGTGGGATTATTTCCTGTGTCTGGTAGACTGTATTCCTGTTTATCCAGCCCACTATTGGTGGTGCTTTTTTTGTAACACCATTATATGTCAGTAATACATCAGCAGTCCCACACCCTTCTTTGTAGAACAGTCGCCTGAGCACTTCATTGTTCTCCATCCATTTGATTATTTTTGCCTGAAGGTAGCAACTTGCACTTTTCCTTGTTGAGATATATCCTTTTTTTTTTTTTTCCTGCAGGCAATTTCTCTGACTTACTTTTTGAATTCTAATCCTGAAATCCTGATTAAACATAGTTAATCTCTCCCATTTTTCTGTCATCTACAAAGTTGGATTTTCTATTTAACTGCTCAGGTACTTTTTGAAATAGTGAACCACACTGGACCCTGCCCCTGTGGGACTCCAGTCAATACATGCTCTGCTGTCCCACTTGGACAGAGAGCAATCAATAACAACTCTATTAGTACAGTTTTGCATTACAGTAGTTTCATCTAGGTCAGATTTCTCGAGTGTATTTATTAGACTTTCACATTAAGGAATATGAAAACCATTCCTAAAGTTAGTATAGAAGATATCAAATGGTTCTTAATCTATGAGACCCATTAACCAAAGATTTGCTTTATGCTGGCTGTAACTTCTGTTCTTTCTGATTCTTCTTAATACTTTGTTCCAACATTTTTACAGGAAAAGGCATTAGGCTTGGTTTAGAATTCCCTGGTGTCTCTTTCCCCCCCTTTTTTTAGAATGTATGTAGGATGTTTTCCCTTTCCTAATCTCTCAGTTCTTTTCACAATTTGTCAAAGATAGCTGCTAACTACTTCACCCAGTACTTTAAGTATCCTAGACTGAGGTTCCCCAGGTTCAGACAATTTGAGAGTACACAATTCAAAGTATGTTTTAACCTGTTCTTTCTTATTCTTGGCTGAGTACTTACTCCTTTAACTATGGCATTGTGCTACCATCTGATTGCAGCTGACCTTGCTGGT
Source organism: Thinocorus orbignyianus (assembly GCA_013400375.1). Taxonomy (NCBI): domain Eukaryota; kingdom Metazoa; phylum Chordata; class Aves; order Ciconiiformes; family Thinocoridae; genus Thinocorus; species Thinocorus orbignyianus. The sequence continues at coordinate 720,852 of VXBW01002690.1, read as the reverse complement.
GGAAGCTCATGGAAAAAAGGCACTAAACTGTTAGATCTGTTGATAACTTTTTATGTATTGATCAATGGGCTAATTATTTTCTTGATATTTGTGTTATTGCTAATGTAGTTAAATAAATATTTGTTATACCTTGATGGTCTTAGCTCACTGCCTCCTTTTTTGGGTTTTATTTTGTGTATCTTGATCTCTCTGCTTTTTGTACCTTTATCTTTTTGCTCTAAATTTTTATTTCTTCCTTGGTAATTTTACCTATTTTGCACTTCCTCCATGTTTCCTTGTTTAAGAAGAATGAAGAACTCATGGTTTAACAGGGTTGGTCTCTGTACATTTACTGTCTTTTCTAAACAATGAAACAGTTGACATTTGTTTATTTCTTTCAGGAAATGACAGCTTGGCTCCAATTTCTGCTTGCTCATATTTTCCCAAGGATCTTTAATTCATATTTCCTAGATGTTCTCCTAACTTCCCATTTTCAACCAGTTCCTCAGTTGGTTAAAACTGTATCTTGCAGAAGCTTCATTCAAGGTGCTTTCCCTTGCTGCCTCAAAAAGTTTTCATCAGAGCATTGTAGAACCTTACTGGGCAGCCTGTGTCCCACTTTATTCTTTTCCCAACAAATAATAAGCCTAATTAATAATCTACATTACTATCAAATAGATCCTCTGGGTAACTTGTCTACTTGCCCACAAGTGGTTATAATTTTTGGTTTGCTGATCTGTAATACTTTCCCACAGTGGTAACATGCGTACATATTTCCTTTATTCTTTGCTCAAAGATCTTCAGCAGAAGATGTTCCTCCACCATCTGCAGCTCATGGCAAAGCTAAGTCTTTGCTTACTTCCTTATCTGTCCTTCTGCAACAGGTTTTACCCCATTAGTACTCTAGTTCCCTGAAAAATAATACAATCTGTTGCACCAGTTTGATCATAACTTGAATCATGTATTAAAAAAGATCTTTAAACACAGCCATTGAGAGCAGTTGAGTTTAGGCAGAGGGCTGAGGAAAGGGAGTGTTCATTTTCTAAGCATAAGGTAAAAACTGAAGATTCACAATTGCTTATACAAACCTTGAATGCTTAGGGCTTCTGGTTAGCTTAAAATACCCTCATTGTCCTCTAAGTTTCTATACTTCAAAGACCCAGAGGCTTTCCTACTCCTTTTTATTCTACAGTGGGGATCAGCAAGTTCTCAGCATAAAAGACCTGTCTGACAAATCCCAGTATACTATCCATGCATTTTTGGGGCATCTTGTCCTAGCTCTTGAAGTAGTCTATGGAATCTGGTATATCATGACACGGGTTTCCCATGAGGTTTTCTGTGGCTACTTTACTGGAGCAGTGGTGGCAGGAGTTGCCTTCCCCTGGCAAGAACAGTGGCACAGACCCTGTTATCTGCTCCCAGACAGGCCTCAGGGGATGACTCCTCTCAGGAACAATGAGGTGACTACAGGAATCCCCATCTCCCTTCAGAAAAGAAGGGAGATCAGGAAGAGGTATGCATAGGTAGTACTTCTCTGTTGCCAAGCTATGCGTGTGTCTGTGTGTGAAAGAAGCCAGCTGTGACTTCTTTAGTCTGTTCACAGAGTTCTTTCACTAAGTGGCAGTTGCTGCTCATACTTGTTATATAGGCTAGGAGATTAAACACCCTTAATGACTCATACCTAATTTATGAATGCAGTACTTCCTTCACAACCTCAATCCTAGAAATTTGCTTTTTAAGTTTTAAGTACAAGTCAGAGATTTTTATCTAAGAACATTGTTCCAGGAGGTAGACAGCAGGCACTGGGATATAATATCTGTGCTTTAATCCTACTCTGGATAAAGTTAGCTCTCAATGTCCTAGAAAAACTTTATTCAGATCAGGTACATTTTCTATCATGTTATTTGGTAGGCTAAGAATAATACTCTTTCAAAAGTGATACCTAATAGTTCCTAATGAATTTATGAGTAGCTGTTGACTGCTATTGCCCAAAATCAAACCATGTATTTAGAAAATGAAATGTGGACAGAAGATCCTAACTTTAGATGTCCATTAGAAAACTGCCAAGTTTTTAGGATCTCTAACATAACTGTACAATGAGTTTACTGTGCACCAAAAAACTTCTCCTGCACCCTGAGATCGAACAATGGACTTTCCGTGTGACACATTTTATTGTGAGAATTAAAATGTACTTTTAAATGTCCCCATTTAAGTAATTTTCACAGTGCACTAGCTCAGAATTATTCTTGTTAATAACTTTATACAGTGCGGTTGAAATTGTCACTCAGGTGCTTTAATAAATAAAAACTAAACAAATCCTGTACTTGGTTTATGAAGACACACTACTTCTGCTTGCTTGACCATAAGGCCATAGTTTCACAAGGCTGTCAATAATCTCTTTTAGGAAATCTAGTAGTATTGGATTGAAAACATTGCAGCCACGTGATGCGAAGTCCTGAGCTCACACAAACTCACCATGCAACTTCAAGTGTATGTGAAAAATGTGAAGGTTAACTCTGTCCTAGAAGATTTGATATTGGATCAGGTGTTATCTCACCAAGCTCCTTTTGAATTCTTGCTGAATCAAGCAGCTTTTGTCCTCCTATAGACATTACGAAAAATGATAACCCCCATAAAAGTGGTGAAAACACTGTATCAAGTGCTCTGGTGGTGTATTCATACCTAATCTAGATTAAATCTGTACTGAAAGGTGATACAGCATATACAATTTGGAACCAGGTCCCAAGGCTTCCCCTTATCAGGAGTATTCCAGTAAATGACCACAATGCACTCACCATAATTACATACATTTTTACCTAATTACGACCTCTGTTCAAGTAAAACATTCAATTCATTATTTCCCCAGGAGCTTTAACAAAGGAAGTCAAGGTAAGATAGAAATTGATCCTTCTGAACTAGTGAATCCTGTGATCCAGGTCAAGCAGGGTATTTGGCTATCAAACTATAGTGTCTACAGTTCTACATTACTTGAATATTTGGGGTTGAAGCAGTTTTAAAACACGTCAATGTTGCACAGCACCAGGATTTTTTTCAACATCTGAAGTTCAGAACTAGTCTGTCAAACAAATTTTCTAAAATAAAACAATACAGGATTAAAGGCAGAATTTAGATGGAAGCTTAGCTGTGCTTGCAACACTTCTACAACTGTAGCAGTACAGTTTCTGTAGGTAAGACTGAATGAATTGAGTTGCATATTTACCTACAGTAAAACACAATGAATCTTTGTCCGTTCTTGGATGCTGGGGAAGAATTGTAACAAAGGATGAGGAAGAAGCTGAGGTACTTAATGCCTTTGTTGCCTCGGTTTTTGATAGTAAGACTTGTTGTTCTCTGAGTACGTAGCCCTCTGAGCTGGAGGACAGGGATGGGGAGCAGAATGAAGCCCCCAGAACCCAAGAGGAAATGGTTAGCAACCTGCTACACCACTTAGACACACACAGGTCTGTGAAGCTGGATGGGTCCACCCAGGGGTATGAAGGAGCTGGCAGAAGTGCTCACCAGCCAGTCCAGGCTAACTGGGGAGATTGCGGTTGACTGGAAGTTAAAAATGTGATGACCAGTCTGCAGGAGGGGCTGGAAGGAAAATCTGGGGAACTACAGTCCTGACAGTCTGGCCTTGATGCTGGGGAAGGTTATGGAGCAGATCATCTTGCGTACCATCACATGGCAGGTACAGGACAACCAGGTGATCAGACCCAGTCAACTTGGATTTATGAAAGACAGATTCTGCTTGACAATCTTGATCTCCTTCTATGACAAGGTGACCTGTTTAGTCGATGAGAGAAAGGCTATGGGTGTTGTCCACCTAGACTTTAGTAAAGCCTTTGACACCATTTCCCACAGCATTCTCCTGGAGAAACTGGCTGCACATGGCTTGGAAGGGCATACTTTTTGCTGGGTAAAAAACTGGATGGCTGTATGGGTCCAAAGAATTGTGGTGAATGAAGTTAAATCCAGTTGGTGACCAGTCACGAGTAGTGTTCCCCAGGGCTCAGTACTGGGGTCGAGTCTGTTTAACATCTTTATCAAGGACCTGGACGAGGGGATTGAGTGCACCCTCAGTAAGTTTGCAGATTACACCAAATTGGGTGGGAGCATTGATCTGCTTGAGGGTAGGAGGGCTCTGCAGAGGGATCTGGACAGGCTGAATCAATGGGCCAAGGCTAATGGTGTGAGGTTCAACAAGGCCACATTCTGTGGCTGTTGCAACTTGGGTTGCAACTACCCCATGCAGCACTATAGGCTTGGGGAAGAGTGGCTGGAGATCTGCCTGGGGGAAAAGGACCTGGGGGTGTTGGTCAACTGTTGGTTGAATATGAGCCTGCAGTGTGCCNGGGGACATTTAGATTGCATATTGTGAAAAATGTCTTCACTGAAAGGGCTATAAAGCTTTGGAAGAGGCTGCCCAGGGAGATGGTTGAGTCAGCATCGCTGGAGGTATTTAAAAGATGAGTAGATGTGCTGCTTAGGGACATGGTTTAGTGGTGGAGTTGGCATTGGGTCGGACTTGATGGTCTTAAAGGTCTTTTCCAACCTAGATGATGTTACGATTCTGTGTATTCTAGTGAAATAATCAGGAAATAGGGAGATGTCCCAGCTTCATGTGAATAAAGGGAGGTACAACACTCTTGTCACTTAACAGTCAATTAAGTAACAACAGTTAGTTTTTACTTTACAGTTACTCCCAGTCAGTCTCTGGGAGATGAGTAGAAATTAATTTGTAATTGTAACTAAGAAGAAATGTGTAACTTTAGAAATCACAGTTGATGGAACACCTGATATTTGGGACCTTTGGTACCAGAGTGTACCAGACTGTCTTTGTAGGTAGATAATTTTGTGACTAGTTCCAAAAACAGATGGAATATAGATCTTTCAATGTTCTGAATGGAGAAGAAGGCAAAGGCAGATCTCATGCTCCCTTAAAAATGTCAACTATCAGCAGTTCTAGTCTCCAAGAGCAGCAGCTGGGCATGCTGATGGATATTCTTCCTCCATTGTTATTTCACTGTGTAGCACAACTAGCTGGCTGTGTAGTGGTGATCTTTGAACCACTTTTCACTGTAATTCCTGTCATTCTATATCAAATAACTTTGCACATAAAAACATCTGTGAAGGTTATTTCTTCGCTGAGACTTCATTCAAGCTTGATCTCTCTGTGCCATTCATCCATTCACTTAAGCCACCTGGAGAGCAAGTTTTGCAATTCTGTCTCTTTCTACAAGTTTAGAAAAAGAATATTAGTTGCCTTTGATGGCCTTATTGCACTCCTCTGTATGACGTTGAGCCTTTTCCATGCTTGTATATTGTGTTTGTATTTCCTTTTTGTACTGTTTGCTCCTCTGGTCCTCAAACATTTCTGTTGGGATAAGTAAGACATTCATACTAGAATATGGAATTTATGTTTTTCATTCTTGATTAACCAAAACTTTTATCACAGTCTTAAAATGATTTCCATCTGAGGATACTGGGATAGGCTTCCCTGAAGTGATTTTGAAATACACAAAGAATGTTTTATAACAGTAAATACAGTGCTTCTCACAGGCGGCTCTTCTCTAGGTTAAACATTCACACTGTCTGGATGGACTGCAGTCTGTGTTCACAGATTTATGTGTATTTTTCAAATACAGTATCACCCATTTTGCACAGTATGGTCTTCTGAAAGTTCACTTGGCAAGAAACAGTTCTTGCTAAGTATAAAGTGTGAAATCTGGCAACAAAATTTTAAATTAAACTCTGCATTTTTCAGCCTACGTCCTGGCAACTGATGTCTCACTAAAAAATAGCAATTTCTAGCAAGTATTATGTGTAGCAACGTAAGAGGTTGCAACTGAATGCTCATCCTTCTGCATCTTTTAATACAAAATTTTGTTTAATAAGTTAAAAGATCTTATAATGCAATCTTCAGTACTAGTGTTTGTAAGAGATAATCCCAATGATACAAGGATTTACTTATTGTAATGTTTCATGTTGCAGTATCACTTAAGAGTGTCACCTAGTCACACTGTGCTAATGACTTTATAAACATCTTAATACCTGTTCCAAAGTATTTACATTTCAAGTATGTTCAGTTTAACTTCATACAGTCTTAATGTACTCATTAATATTGGTCTTAAAATTAGTTCCATGAGATCAATCAATATCTGCGGTAAAATATAGCACAATTATAGTTTTAAATTAAATCAAATTATAGAAACTGTATAAAAGAAAGTGTGTATATTCACATAATATCTGATTCAGACTTCAGAAAGAAACAATTAGTTGAGAATATATATAACTACCCAAAATGTTACACTTAGCTTCCCCAGCATACACATTGCTTTTCTCCTCTACTCTCAGCATTAGCTTGAGGCAATCTTAAAAAATCCAAAAAGAATAGCATAAAGTTCCCTTTAGCTATTTGGATAAATACTTCAAATGAACATTTAATATTTTTCTTTTTCAGACTTTTTAACACTCGGTTTGTGCTATAATAATTTTTCAAAGATAGCTAATATGCTTTTTTTAAATATATCCCTTGCTTCAAAATATCACCCCAAATAGTCTCATTAGGTAAAAACTAATTAAATAGCAAACATCTAGCACATTAGAATTTATATTCTTTGAAACTTTAGAAATTTGAACAGCTTGTATTATCTTCTACTTTTAAATCAAATCACTGTACAATTTATGCAAGTATTTCGACAAGCAAGACTACAAATACAAGCCCTACTGTTGAGTCAGATCAATCAGTGGAACCTAAAACCTGCATCAGTTGAAAGCCCAGATTGCGAGTGTCTTTATTTATTAAAGTTTGATAATACACTTTCATTTAAAAGTTGTTCTGATGACTCCCACTATAAAACAATAGTGAACTTCCAAGAGGTATTACATTAATAAAAGTAAATTACTTGTTTCATCCTTCTAGATTTGACTTGAAAGATGCATTGAATGTATCTACAACTGCATCATGAAAGCTAGTCCAAAACTGCTGGCAAAATCCCATTCCTTTGTGGGGATGATGCCTCATCTGAAGCTGTGCCCGAAGTATTTTTACTGTCCACCCTAGACCTACCGGATGTACCTGAGATGCCCCAACACCAGCTCATCAGACCCCTGGTCTTATGGCCAAGTCCACCACCACTTTTTCAGAGCAACATACCCAAAGCCACTGAGATATCAGGTATGATGAGGCAATGATGGATGGTCAATGATGGATGACTGCAACATCTCCATTGAAAACATGGTGAACATACCCTGTAAGAAAGGTTACATGGAAAACGAAACTGCAAAATGACATTGTTATCTTTCAAATCATCATCTAAAAGCATATGGAGGAAAACAAAGCTATCAGAAGTAGTCAACATAGATTCACTAAGGGCAAATCACGTCTGACTAACCTGATAGCCTTCTATGATGGCATGGCTGGATGGATACCTGACAGGAGGGAGGTGGATGTTGTCTTGTCTACCTTGACTTCAGCAAGGCTTTTGACACTATCTCCCACAGCATCCTCATAGGTAAGCTTAGGAACTGTGTGTTAGATGAATGGATAGTGAAGTGGATTGAAAACTGCCTGAAAGACAGATCTCAGAGTGCCATCATCAGTGGCACAGAATCTAGTTGGAGGTCTGTAACAAGTGGTGATCTCCAGGGGTCAGTACTGGGTCCAGTCCTCTTCAGTAGTTTCATCAATGACCTGGATGAAGGGATTGAATGTACCCTCAGCAAGTTTGCAGAGGATACAGAACTGGGAGGGGTGGCTGACACACCAGCAAGACCTGGACTACGCTGGAGAGCTGGGCAGAGAGGAACCTTATGAAATTCAACAAAGGCAAGTGTAGGGTGCTGCACCTGGGGAAGAATAAACCCCTGCACCAGTACAGGTTGGGGGCTGACTTGCTGGAGAGCAGCTCTGAGGAAAAATATCCTAGAGTCCCAGTGGACAACAGGATGACCATGAGCCAGCAATGTGCCCTTGGAGCCAGGAAGGCCAATGGCATCCTGGGGTGCATCAGGAAGAATGTGATCAGCAGGTCAATGGAGGTTATCTTACCCCTCTATTCTGCCCTGGTGAGGCTCCATCTGGAGTACTGTGTCCGGTTCTGGGCTCCTCAGTTCAAGAAGGACAGAGAACTGCTGGGGATGGTACAGCAGACAACCACCAAGATGATTAGAGGCTTGGAGCATCTCTCTTCTGAGGAAAGGCTGAGGGACTTGGGTCTTTTTAGTCTGAAGAAGGGGAATCTGATCAATGCCTATAAATACTTAAACGGTGGGCGTCAAGAGGAAGGGGCCAGTCTTTTTTCAGAGGTGCCCAGTGACAGGACAAGAGGTAATGGACACAGACTTGAACTTAAGACGTTCTATCTAAACATGAGGAGGACCTTCTTTACTTTGAGGGTGGCAGAGCACTGGAGCAGGCTGCCCAGAGAGGTGGTGGAGTCTCTGTCTCTGGAGACATTCAAAACCTGCCTGGACAAGATCCTGTGCAACCTGCTCTAGGTGGACCAGCTTTGGCAGTGGGATTGGACTAGACGATCTCCAGAGGTCCCTTCCAACCCCATATCATTTTGTGATTCTGTGAAACGTATTACCTGGTGGAGAAGTATCTTGTAAGTGTAAATACACACTGGGGAATCCCAGCCCAGCCACCATCAAGGTAAGTGATGCTCAGTCCCTTGAGAACTGAGGGTCCCATCTTGGGAGACAGCACTTGGCCCTGGCGTCTCCAGGCATGAACTGACAGAACAGGCAGAACAGTGTAAAGTCAACAGCTTTACTATGTATTTACAGTGCTCTTTTCTTGATTATGAATTCAGTTATAAGATTGTGTAAATCGATTACTCAGAAGTTAGAATTGATTGTATCTAAAGTTTTGTATGCTGTGTATAGGCTTACTCTCCTAAATTTTGTCCTAATGTGGAAACAATATGGACCTTTCAGATTCCTACTCCATTAAAAACCACTGGGACCTCAAGGAGAGTGTTACACCTGGGACTGTTCTTGGTTGATGACCATTTATTTCTCCATGTTCCCAAATGTGAAGGTTCACGCTCTGCAGAGGCGCCCTCTTTAAAAATGGCGGCCCTGCCACACAGCTCTCAGCGGGAGTGAAGCCGCCGCGGCCCACTGGCCTCCATTTTGAGGGCAGCGGCAGCTTTGTGACCGTTGGGCCTCCCAGGGCGGTGAGCTCAGCCCTTCGGGAACAATGGCACGGGGCTGACAAATGGCAGGAAAAAAGCAACTCAGCCTGGAATCTTGGCCCCAGTGGGAAGAACGGGAGGTGCTGGCATTGTGGAAAGGATCAATTATTCATGAGGCTCCTCACAAGTGACTTCATGCGCCAGGCTCTGCTGACAGATAAGCCTCCAGTTACAGGGGGGAAAAAAAAGTAATAATTAAAAAGGGAATGAGACATTGGTGCTAAATAAGTATTTTAAAGGACAACTTATGGTAGCACATTTTCTAAAAAGATGATAAGAGATCAGAATAAGAAATGTGCAATGCTATTCAAGCCAACAGAGATGTAGAATAAAGGAGAGAATTACCATAAACAACAAAATATGTATGTGTTTTGTAGCATTCACAGAGTAACTGCATGGAAGTAGTTTACACTTTGAGAACCAAACTCGCCACTTACTCCAAGTACAGATCGATCTATTGTGATTTGCATATCTCAGCTCCTCCTCCAGAGCCTTTCTGCTGCTCTCTTTAATACCTCAATTTTTTGCTCTGACTGCAGCATATTTTCCTTTGTGCACTGTTAATGTTTCTGTATTTCATGGGAACATTCACTGCTTTCTGTGGTGGAGAGTACTAGTGTACAGACTGTGCCAGAGAAAATAGCTTCAGCCCTCAGTGTCTTTTGGTATTTTGGGCAACTATCTCCTCATCCTCCAAGCACTCTGTCTTGGGCATCTCCCACTAACAGCAGAAACATGAATAAGTGAGGATGNTGATCTATTGTGATTTGCATATCTCAGCTCCTCCTCCAGAGCCTTTCTGCTGCTCTCTTTAATACCTCAATTTTTTGCTCTGACTGCAGCATATTTTCCTTTGTGCACTGTTAATGTTTCTGTATTTCATGGGAACATTCACTGCTTTCTGTGGTGGAGAGTACTAGTGTACAGACCATGCCAGAGATAATAGCTTCAGCCCTTAATGTATTTTGGTATTTCGGGCAACTACCTCCTCACTCTCCAAGTACTCTGTGTTGGGCATCTCCCACTAACAGCAGAAACATGAATAAGTGAGGATGATGTTGCCATGCTGTTAGAGGAAGGCTTTCATCCTTTCAGTGCACTTGCTTTGCAGGTTGTCATATGCTGGTTCCCTGCATTGGTCATGCACCTTCTTCTTTCCTTCCACATCATGGCAGAGTATGTTGCATGTTGGCCTTATCTGTCTTGATAGGTGGGCTGGATGCCACCATTTTCCAGTTATTTTCCACTTTGTACCTATTCTTCACCTGTATCTATAGCTTCCTCCTATGATACATATGGCGATGCAGCACAGAGAGACACTTTTTGCCACTCTTCAATGTAACAAAGTGATGGCTGGACTCACCAAATGCTTAACTGTGTGTAATAACATCAGGTCATTGTCTCTGATTATAGCAGAGAGCCTCCTTTACCTTATCTTCTCTAAATTCAAACATGCTCTTTGTGGTTCTTTTGCTGTTTTTATTGCAAGTAAAGAATCCATTCTCTAGTCAGTCGATGGATTACAAAATCAAAGCTAATGTTTCGTCCCTGAAAGGATGCATCCTGAAACGTTCAAAATTGCCTAACGGCACTCCAGTTCTCTACTTAGATTTTGATATTCAGTCTTGCAGCTGTCTTTATGGCCAGTTTTGCCTGTGCTCAAATTCTGTTCAGTGCAAAACCATTTAAATTCTGCTGCAATGCATAGTATTATTTTGCCTGAGTGTGACCACCAACCAAGTTTTGGTTACCTAATACAGGTCCAGATCAAATAAAGATTCCACCTGGTCATGGGAGAAGGCAAAAGTAAAAATAAGCACGAGGAGATGCTTATTTCCTGATTTCTTTTGAGCCATGACAAATACTGAGACAGAAAACACTTTTGCCACAGAGAGCTCAGTCAAAAGTCATCAAGTTATTTGTAGCCAAATAAAGCAACCTCCTCTCACCAGACCTATTTTATATAGAGAGGCTCAGAGACAGCAGTATCCCTTCACATCTGGACCCCAGCCACTCCCTCCCAAACAAGTTGTTCTCTCCATTTTAGGGCTTAGCTGAAGTCTAATATGTCTTAGAAAGTGTGTGCACATGTCTGAGGAGGTTCTCCTCACTGCTTTCTGCATCCCATCACACTCAGCATAGTGTGTCAGGATTGGGCTAATGTCCTGGTGTGGACAGGATTCATTTATCTTCTAATGTTTGGGAAAAATGCACTTTTAGAAGATTCCAGTGTCTGAATTTGTGAAAATATTTACTTAATAGATAGATATGCTAATGTGAGATTCAAGGTTTCAGTATTTTCAAGCCTTGCCAGGTGCAGGGACGAGGAGCAGCAAGATCCAGACACTTGACCCAAGCTGGCCAACAGGTTTATCTCATACCATGAAGGTCACATTCAATATAAATTAGAAAGTTTGCTGTGTAGCTTTCTGTCTTCCTTGATGACTGTGATCCAGAGAACTTCTTGCCCCAGTTCCAGACCCCTGAGCCCTTCCCACCCTATAGAGCTCACAGTGTCCGACATTCGCTGTTCACTGCAGGGAGTGCACAGCTTCCTATGATAGAATGGGCTCACTATAATCCTTGTATATTTTATATTCGTATCAGAATCAATACTGGTTCTTTAGTATTATAAATGTTAATTATTTAATGTTATCCCATGAATCTCTTTATATTTCAACTCTCGTGTTTCCTTATTTTCCCTGATTTTCCATCCCAGGTGGGAAGGGGTCATGGAACATAGGAAGTTTCATTCAAGTGTACAGAAAAACTTCTTTATGGTGAGGGTGACAGAGCACTGGAACAGGCTGCCCAGGGAGGTTGTGGAGTCCCCTTCTCTGGAGACCTTCAAGACCCACCTGGATGCAGTCCTGAGTAATGTGCTCTAGGCAATCCCACTTTAGCAGGGGAGTTGGACTAGATGATCTCTAGAGGTTCCTTCCAACTCTGACAATTCCTTGATTCCATGATTGGATGATAGAGTGATTGTCTAAATGGCAATAAATTGTTATGGGTTTCTCAAACCATAACAGCTAGTTTGAGAAAAAGTATCTCCAGTGTTCTGGTTGCAGTTGTCCCTTGAGTATCCACCAAATAAGTTAATCTGCAAAAAGATGAATTAGTGATTTTTTGTGATCATAGAATTGTCTAGGTTGGAAGGGACCTTTAAGATCATCTAGTCCAACCATCAACCTAACTCTGATAAAAAACCCCATCACTGAACCATATCATTAAGCACTGTGTCTACCTGTCTTTTGAATACCTCCATGGATGGTGCCTCAACCACTTCCTTGGGCAGCCCTATCCAATGCTTAATAACCCTTTCAGCGTAAAAAGTTTTCCTAATATCCAATCTGAACCTCCCCTGGAGCAGCTTGCAGCCATTTCCTCTTGTCCTAACACCTGTGACTTAGGAGAAGAGATCAGCCCCCACCTCTCTACAACCTCTTTTCAGGTAGTTGTTAAGAGTGATAGGGTCTCCCCTCAGGCTCCTTTTCTCTAGGCTGAATGACCCCAGCTCCCTCAGCCTCTCCTCGTAAGACTTACTCTCCATGAAGGGAGATAATCATATAGTTCCCATTTGGTTTCACTATGTCCAAAGGAATTGGATGCAGGAGGCAGGACCCTGGCATGTTCCTGGGGTCCAGAGCTGCTTCTGGATCATGACAATTTTTTCAAACCTCACACTATTTCCCCTGCACACAAAAGGAGGCTTTCATCCCTAGCAAGGCTCAGGCATATGTGCATCCCACTGTGCAAATGCTGCGGGGCTGATGGGTTTGCATGTGGGCTGCTTTGTACATTTTACATGGCAATGCACAGTGCATTGAGGATGCCTCTTTGTGAGGCATCAGGAAATCACATGAACTGATTTGCAGAGTTGTACTATGAGTATCTGGCTTTGATTTTTTTTTTTTTTTATTCTTACCAATCTTGTTCCTACAAAAAGTACATTCAGTCCTTTGCCTGATTAAAAAAAAATGACCATAATGTCCCAATTTTTCTCGGAATTGGAACACCTAATGAACATCACTTGCTTTGGGGATTTGTCCTGCTCACATTTCTGCCATAGGATAACTGGGATTCTGTGTATGATAATGCACTATTCATCTTGGGAATTTATATTTGAAGAGTTCCTTTCATTTGAGAATTCAGAGTGTTTAAAAGTTAATTCATATTACATTATATTATCCCTGTGAAGCATGTGAACATTTCCCTCAGTGCAGAAACTGAGATATTAAGAAGATCAAGACTTTGTACACTGTGCATCCCATAGACGCCTACATGAAAATGGTCTTATTTTTGAAGGTAATAACTACTTACGACTTCCACTGATTTTAGCCTCTAACTTTTATCACCTGCTTTTGATGACACTGACTTAAACAAATTGCTCTGGGTCACAGGGTAATGTGTTAAATGTGCCCACAGGAAGCGTTTGCTTTGCTTAGTCTGACATTCAAATAGAAACCCCACTTTAGCTCTCCTTGCAGTCTTTAATATTAGGAAATAACACACCAGAAAAAAAAAAAAAAAAAGAAAAGAAAAAAAAACAACAACAACAAAAACCCGAACACAAAAAACCAAACCACCAAACCAAAACCAAACAACCAAAAAGGAGTTCATATGTGTAGCCTTATCTAGAAGTTGACAAAATGTGATGTCTTAAATTTCTATGAGAGACAGTACAATTCCTAACAGGTTTCTTCACTGCTGGGCAAGGAAGCAATCTTGCTACACTACAGATTTAACCAGCGACTTGCCATAACTGTCACACAGTGTAAGCAGCACCACAAGGACCTGTGCGAGCAGTTTATTCTGCTCTGTAACTAACCAGTCCACTGGTGTGGGGAAGTGCTCAGGGCAACCATTCTCTGCTGGTGGGCTTAGTGGGATGCCAACAGAAGTAGGAGCTGGCTGGCTACAGGAAGGTTGTCTCTAAGTGCAAGAGATTTTCTTTGAGAACAGGCTATCACAGCAAGGCTGCCTGACCTGCAGGCATGTAGGGAGGTTTATTGTATTTGTTGAATGAGCTAGACAACCCTTTCATTTATTTTGGGATTAAAGCTTGCTTGAGAGATTAACCGGGAAGCCTGTGGCCTTCTTTATTCTGGTCTGGAAAAAGAGAAAATGGACTATACTGGACTATTACATGGACTATAACTTCAGAAAAAAAAAAACCCTGAATCTACATTTACTATTTTCACTAGGCTAAAAGTTTATAGTTAATTTTACTATCACAATTCAGTGTGTTACATTTCTCAGCTGCTTGCCTGGAAGCAGAGCTACCTCCTTGCCAAAATAACTTTACCTTAATCCCAACAGGAGCTGGGAGAAAGAAATATGTGCTCATGTCTCATTTGCTCCATTTCAGCCTGCTATTTTAGCTCAAGTCCAATTTGATGAGCAGGGAACCAGAAAGCTGGCAAGACTTGGAAGAGAGGTGACTGACATAGGGATAGAAAAGTTATGAACTGCAGCAGGATCTGCTAGGCTCCCTCCTCAAATTCCTGAAGTGTGGTTGTTACAGGGACAGGCTCTCTGTCATGCTCACACGGATGGACACCTCCAGGTTCTGGATATCTAAGGAGATACTTAAGGGAGAGTCCCTTCCCTCTCCCCAGGGAAGACGAAGCCTCTAAGAGATGCTGTTTGAGACTAGGATGAAATGTGATTCTACATTTATTTGCTACCAACACTGCCTGAAACCCCTTCACTCGCTTCTCTTCTCCCTCTTCCTGATTCTTTCAGCTGGATTAGTTCCCTCATCCTGGTCACATGTGGTTGTACAAGCAGCCGAGTAATGTATTAAAAAACCCAACAAACCAAAACTGCAGTAGGAAGTAAGACAGGGACAGTAAGAAATGTCAGGGGAAACACTGGAGCAGAGGCTCCAGTGGTGCTGCCAGGCACAGCCACACTCACATTCTCACAGTTTTGCAAAAATAACAAAAATATATAAAATGCTTAAAATCTATGTGCGGTGTAATTTTACACATACACAATTAACAAATATTGAACAGCAACTATAGCAAGTTGAAAACAGCGTAATGCCACATTACACAGCATAAAATGAAACTTAATTTTCTGACATCAGTTTTAATTTAGCAATGTTGAGATTCTATATCTTGCATTATTTTTGGTGATTTTTTTTGTTACAGTAAAACTGTACATCTACTACCTACGTTTACTTCCTAGACAGGTGAGCACCTTTCTCTTAAGCATTTGGCATCTACTACTTCTCAAAAATAGTACGGTGAACTAGACAGGCTTTGAGCTTTCTCTGTTATGGCAGTTCCTGAACTCCTGTGTGCTACACTACAGACAAAGCATATCCTACCTTAAAAATAATAAAATAAAATAAAATTAGATATTAAAAAATGTGTCAAAACAGTGTTTCAATTCACCTAATTTGTTTATTATTTCATAATTTTTATTAGGTAGAATGTTTAAGTTATTGAATTTTCAGGATGGTAAAATATTTTGACCTGTAGAAAATGCTCAAAGATTATAAATACTCTGTTGTCTAGCTATAACAGTGGGTGACAGATATGAGTGAAATCAAAGAGGTTTGGGTAAAAGTATTAGGTAAACTACTGAAAATTGAGTTCACACAGTCCTAATTTGGTTTAAACTCCTTCCTTTGCCAAACAAAAACCTCAATCTTAGACCTGGAAAACAAAAATTAAGACGACAGAGAAATGTCTCACACATTTTTTCAGATTATTGTCACTGTCTATTGCAAGATTTTTTAAATTGTTCAGATTACAGAACATTTTCAGCTCCAGTGGCTTTGTGCAAGATGAAGTTAATTCACAGATAAATATTCTTATGCCCCAAGTTGAAAGGAAAATCAAAAGAAGAAATACAAAGTTGAATCATGTAAGAAAATTTACTGAATACATTAGCTTAATAAAAAAAAGATGCAAATAATCGAATGCCAGAAATATATTTTCCTGCAGATTGTAAGAGACATGATTTGGAGTAAAAGACAACCAACCATTGCTCATCTACCACATCCTACTGGGCATCAAGTGAATTGTCCCGTGAAGCCTTAAAAAGCCAGATAGTTCTCTCTGTAGCATCACTACCTCTTCAGACTTTTAAACTATCCTGTTAAAAGCCTTTCATAGAATAGGTAAATTCTTTCATCTCTTCTGTAATGGCTGAATATTGAGAAGTTATTTTATAAGCATCTACACATTTCACGGCAGGTTTTATTAGCTAAACCAAATATTTACTGCACTTGTTTTAGTAAGGTGCTGAGCAGAGAATGTCTGATTTGTATAACGTTCCACTTAAGTATTTCACAGTGAAAATACCTGCTTTAGAGACCTGCTTTTATCTGCTCTTCTGAATTTTGTCATACTAATAGTTTTGCATGAGAAACAACACAGCTACCAAAACTTTACAGGCTGCTTTACTTTTGATGGGTGCGTGATTAGGCAACCAAACTCTTAACAGGTCCTTAATTACGCAGCCTTGTAGGAGACAATGATATATGTAATAAATATTCAAAGCCACGTGCAATTACTTATACAGAACTATTTTTCAAGGATTCTCAGTCTAGATTCTCTTACAAGACTCGAGATGTCAGTATTATAATATAGAACATTCTAGATATTGGAGCTTTTGGGAGGTTGTGTGAATGGTGCCTCCTGTCAGTGGATTTTCAGATGTTAAATCTCTATCAGGAAGAGGTAAACTGGAGAAGTTCAGTTTGGGGTTATATCTGAACTAGATTTGAACAGATCTCAACTAGATCTGAACCTTTTACACAGGTTTGGAACTGAGCAACTGTTTTAGACAACAATAATAATGATTATAAAATGCAGTATTATTGCCAAATAATTTTAATTTAAAAAAAATATATTTTCTTCACTATCCTCATATATTCAAAAAGCACCACTATGAAGAAGTCATAAACAAAGAAACCCCTAGCTATGCTTGAAAGGGAACTTTTCCAGGATTGTTTCTTCACCTGATGACACTGCCTTGGTTTCCAGGTGATAGCAAGGCATGCTTGTCCTGGCAGGATGTGTTTTTTCCTCAGTACCCAAGCCATCCAGGCTTCAGCCTCCACTACTTGTTCTAAATCAAGAATGACAAAATGTAAAGTTCTTGTAATGCTTGAAACTGAAACACATCAACTCTCTTGCCATTTCACCTTCTCTCTGCTGTTGGCCACTTACATGCTGCTCATGTTTGTGTTGGGTCAGATGCTTGTCAACCCTTCTTTGGGCTGATTCAATTCACTAACCCAGCAGAAAATTAATTCAGTAGAAAAGTGTCAAGTTTTCTGTTGGTTAGTGAGCTAACTGGTTCATGGAAGGGTCTACTGAGCATGCAAAGCAGGACAAGGATAGGGACACTCTGGGATGGAAAAGTGAGAGGGTGAAAGGAAAGGAAAGAGAACCAGTAGAGGCAGAAAGGGAGTGTTTACTCTCCTGTTTGGGTGACAATGAACTATTGAATCGGTTCAGTTGCTTGTGCAGACCATGAACCCATCACTTCAATAAGGGAAACAGTTCATGAGGAGATCAATCAAACTCCAGCTTCTTTCCTGCCTGCTAATGCAGTGAAAACTCTTGCCCAAAATCATTAGGCTGTAGAGAACCACTCAACAGAATTGTCCACTATCCCCAAAATAGTCTCTACAAAAAGAAACTGAGATAGCCAGAGCTTGGAACCCCATTACCTCCTTATCAATCATCTATTTGCCAGGGCATGTCTCCTGCTTATCTAGCACTTGAAAATAAGATGTTAACAGCATCTTTAGCCTGTCCCACGTTTCCAGCTGTTCAAAGTTTCACACATTTACTGTGGTATTATCATAATTGTCTTTTGGACTAACGGCTCTTTATCACATCTTCTCAGTGCGATGTCACAGCCCTCTCCTACTCAGTGAACCCAGGCTCCAGCACAGGTAGGTGGTGGATCCTTTTCACGGTGCACAAAGTATGGGATGAAGAATAGCAGGTCATTCTGTAATTTGGTAACGCAGCTTTCATCTGCTTATATCAGGGTTAAAGCATCAGAGACTGGTTAAAATTTGCCTGCCGGCCATGTGTCACAGGAAGACTTCAGAGGAAGAGGGAGGCTTCCTGGGCCCAGAGAAAGACAAATAAATTTGAAATACTGGTTTTCCTAAATGAAAAAAAAAAAATCCATTAATATACCATAAATACAGATTACTACCAAACTTATTATGCTAGGTCTTATAGATTATTTCATAAATGTGATTCATATACATTTCTCTTCATGTAAAACCAGTGAATGTATCTTGTTGAATTATGGTAATATTGAGGAGAACAGAGAAAGGAGCCTGCCCACCAGGTTTAAAAATAGAAAATCCAAGTCATCCTGTCCATATGGGACCAGAGAGATAATTTTATTGTAGGTTTTCCGTCTTTACTTTCACTCGATTTATTCTATTAAAGTTCTAGTGATAATTCCAGTATGTGTCACCAGATGGCACTGCAACGACACGATCTTGTAACCACTCGTCACGCCTGAGCAGTAGCATAATGAGGTCATCTTCACATAATTACAAATGCATGCATCACTTCTTCAGATTGCATTAAGCACTTCTTTCTTCATACTGTGCGAAATGCCAGCTCATATGTAGAATGTAAGAGAGGACAAAGTCATTGATGCAAAGGTTAAAAAGTATAAAAGGGATCTATTAAAAAGTTACAAAGCAGCACTGAATCGGGTGCATCCCAGACAAATGTACACATTCCCTTTTCAGGTTTTAGGGTTATATAGGTTTTCTCCCGGCCGCTTTGGTTCCTGTCTCCCCTCTCCTTGGCTAGGAAGTCAGAGCTCACATTCTTCCCGACTGCTTAACCTATTAGAGATTGATGTTACACCTTTTTACCTTGTAAGGTCTTATCACGCCTACTCCAAGAAGTCATGATCCTAAACACACCTTTGATAAGTTGATTAGACTAGGAGTTGTCCCACAGTCTTTTGCCCCCTTCTACTGTCCATTGTTAGTAATTGCAAGCACTCGTTGACTTCATCAGGTGGTCCTATCTTCCTCTTCATCAGTTGTCCTCTAGATGAACCTAGCCCACTTGACCTATTTTATTGGCCACAATTTGGGTCAACAGAAAATTGGATATGCCAAGCTCCAAACTTATATGTAAATAATAAGAATCCAGTAAACCAAGAAGAAAGTGAATATGCTCTGTGCTGGAAAGGATTTTCCTCTTTATTTGTGGCAAAAGATCTCAGGAGAAATAAAGATAAAAAGAAGAGTTGGGAACCCCTGGATCATTTGCCACCTTCATATGACCCTAGACATGAACCCCAATATCAGGAGGAGGGAGAGGAAGATAACACAGGGGAAGGGGGTGGTCAAGTGGGACCCTATGCCCCTCTGCTTGAGGAAGCTCAAAGGGTTCAGGCCATGGAATTAGAACAGATTATAAGGGATGTTCAGAATTTCCCTTTGCCTCCCTCTGAAAAGGGACCCGTAGGAGTTATGTTCCCTTTGAGAGAGGCACCCATGCCAGGGGCACCAGGGGAGGTGGGCTTTGTGAACGTACCTTTGACTTACTGAGGTACGTGAATTTAAGAAGGAGATGAAGTTATTAGAGAATCCTTTAGGGCTGTCAGAGCAATTTGACCAATTTCTGGGCCCTAACCTTTACACTTGGGATGAAATGCAGTTTATTTTAGGAGTCTTGTCCATGCCAGAAGAAAGGCAAATGATCAGAGCTGCTGCTATTAGAATTTTGGAGCAAGAAAATCCTCCCGATGCTCAGGGGGGAGTCCCAAGGGAGCAGAAATTCCCTGTAGCAAGACCTGCCTGGCATCAGAATAATGTTGAGGGGAGGAATAATATGTCAGATTATAGAACATTGGTTATTAAGGGAATAAAAGAGGCAGGACAGAATTTTGATACTTTTTTTAAAAACAAGCAACAAAAAGGTGAATCCCCTGCGGATTGGCTGGAGAGATTGAGGAAAAATATACAGCAACACTCAGGAATGGATTCTGAGAGTGCTGCAGGGTGAGAGCTGCTGAAGATTAATTTTGTCATCAAAGCGTGGCCTGATATAAAGAAAAAGCTAGAGAAATTGGAAGATTGGCGTGAACGAGATTTGAATGATTTGTTGCGAGAGGCCCAGAAAGTGTATGTTGGGAGAGATGACAAGAAACAGAAACGTAACACTAAATTGATGGTAGCTGTGGTAGAACAAGTAATGAAGAGGCAGCCGGAGAGAGACAGAGGCAGACTGCCAGATTGTAGCAGAAATCTCAGCTATGGACCACAATGTGGACATGGGGGATACAGGGCCCAACAAGCCCGAGGAAGGAACCCCCATGGGTGGCAAACATGTCCCAAGAAGTGTTTCCGTTGTGGGAGGGAAGGACACTTTAAAAGGGAGTGTCCGATGAGGCAGAGAGAAGACAGAGTGCTCCAAGTGATGGAGCGAAATGATTATTGCCCGTAGGGGTGTCAGGGGCTCTATCTTCTAGGGTCTAACTATTACGTTGAGCCGTTGATAAATTTAAAATTAGGACCCCAGAGGGAAGAGTATGTATTCCTGGTGGACACAGGAGCAATTCCACAGGGATACGAAATTGGGAAACACATGACAAGTGTGGCTGGAATAAAAGGGGAAGGGCTTCCAGTCCCTACTGCGGAGCAAGTAACTGTACAGGGGAATAACAGAGAAGCAACAGTGGACCTAGTAGTGATACCTGACATAGGAGCAAATTTATTGGGAAGGGATTTTCCAGTCCTATTGGGAATTGGAATAGTTCCAAGGAATCATAGGATAGTGGTGCAGCTTTATAAGTTAAAAAACAAGGATGAGAAAGTGATTAATTCAACAGTTTGGCCAGCGGAAGGTAACTGGGGGGGATTGGACATACCCCCTCTCAAAGGGGAATTAAAGAAAGAAAGTCAACCTGTGCGTGTGAAGCAATACCCTATATCCCTGGAGGGGGGGGAACCTCCTGGATCCTGTTCAGCTCAGACATGTGAATTGTGTGTGTTGGGGCAAGCCATGGAGCTGTTGGAAGGAGAGGGTTGGTATTGTCTCAGGGAGGACTGGTGCATGGACAACTGGTGTCAGGGGTGTTGGAGGATTTGAACAGGCTGAGGGAGGTTGCTGTGGTGCGTGTGGCTGGGCACCAGAGAGGAGTGTACTGGAGGCCAGATTAGCTGGTGGGCAAGCAAGGGAAGCAGCCCTGGAGGGAGGCAGATCATGGAAATGTGAACCTTAATACCTGGTAAAGAAACACCTATTAAGTTGCCAGTATTTGCTAAATAGGAGGCAAAATTTCTTCAGGAGATGGGGTGTGCAAAAGCTCTAGAAGGCAAATGGGTTGTCCTGAATGGGAGACAGATGTTGAATAAGGCAATTGCTCGAGAAGTACTGTCTGGATTGCATCTACAGGCTCACTGGGGAACTAGTGACCAGTTTTTGAGGACTTATGGTCGTTTGAGTGTGTGTGCTGTGGCCAAACAGATAGGAGATCAATGTTTAATTTGTTGGAAAGTGGACAAGAGGGTGATGGGAAAAGCTCCTAAGGGGAGGGGGAGGAACCTAGTACTCAGACCATTCCAAAGTATTCAAGTGCATTACTCAGAGCTCCCTAAGGTACAAAGGTGGAAACACCCATTAGTGATAGCAGATCATCTCACACACTGGGTAGAGGCCTTACCTACTACTACTGCCACTGCTTTTAATGTTGCCAAAATTTTACTAGAACAAATTGTCCCTTGATATGGAATAATAGAAAGAATAGATTTTAATAGGGGAACTCATTTTACTTCAAAGATATTGCAGATGATATGCACAGCCTTGGAGACACGATGGGACTTCCACACCCCTGGCATCCCCAGAGCTCTGGCAGGGTTGAGAGGATGAATGCAACTCTCAAAATACATATCACTAAGCTACCCTGGACTAAATGCTTGCCCCTAGCCTTGTTGAGAAAGACTTCGGAGTATCTCCTTACAAGACACTATTTGGTCTTCTGTATTTAGGAAGAGAGGAAGGTGTACCAATTCCTGAAATTAATGATGTCTGTCTTAAAAACTACCTGGGGGAGATAGGCCATTCTCTTACAGATTTGAGACAGCATGGATTGCTGTCTCAGACAGCTTCCCTGGACTTCAGACTGCGCCAGATACAACCTGGAGACTGAGCACTGTTGAAGTCCTGGTGAGAAGATACTCTGACCCCAGCATGGGAAGGACCTTTCCTGGTGCTCCTGACAACAGAAGCAGCTGTAAGAACTAAAGAAAAGGGATGGACTCATGCTACCTATGATATTATATGATTCTATGATACTACTCGAGTAAAAGGACCAGTAATTCCACCTTCTGGAGAGTGGACGGTAACCCAGGGAAGTGACCCGTTAAAATTGTCTCTTAAAAAAACAGAGATCATAAATTTGAGGGAAATACCTGGGAAGGTTTTCCAAAAAAGGTTCTGTAAGCTAAAGCCAAGGGCAAGACTGGGTCAGTTTCTTTACTCCCCTTCTGTGATCTCCGCTGCTGGTGGCAACCCAGTAGGCATTGAGGGATGGGAGGGAGAACTGTGCCAGACCTTGGCAGGCTTTATGTTATCATACTAATGAACCTTATGACCAACCCACCATGTTACAATCAAATGGATGACAACCAATTTGTGGCATTAGGGAACAAAATAGAAAAAAAAACTTTAATTTGAGTAACAGCTGGATCTGTGGAAGTCCAAAAGGGTCAGAAAAATGGCCATGGGTGGCCTGTCCTGTCCAGCCTAAATGGTTGGTGAGTAGTTTAAGTACACAATGGAACTAAGTTCTGGAAGGAAGAGGGAGTTGCATGGAAAATACAATACCCAGGGAAAGGAAGTTATTGCTTGAACAGAACCAGGACAGGAGGAAAATATTTAGGGAAAAGCAAATGTGAGTGGATATTGTCACCAGGAATGGATTGTTATGATTCTCATTGTAGACCATATAATTGCTGAAGGTACCAAGGAAGGTGGAACCAAACATGTTAAGCTTATGAATGGCTCTTGGGTAAGATGCCCCTTTTACGAACCTTAGCACGACAGGTACAGAGCAGTGGGGAGAGCACAGGCAGCTGGACTGGGAGTTCAATTATATGATGAACTAGAAAGAAAGAAACGACCATCTGTCCTGATAGGAGGGACTCAAAAATGGAGAGCAGAATGGCCTCCTCAGTGTATTACTCATGGACCAGCAACATCGGCACAAGGTGGTGTTGGGGATATCGAACACCTGTTTATATGTTAAATAGAATAATTAGGCTACAAGCAGTATTTGAAGTGATTACCAATCAGACTGCCTTGGCGTTAGAGTTAATAGCAGCCCAACAAACACAGATGCGAACTGCAGTGTATCAAAATAGATTAGCATTGGACTATCTGTTAGCAGAAGAAGGTGGGGTCTGTGGTAAGTTTAATACCTCAGAATGTCGTCCTAAAACTGATAATGGGCAAGCTGTAAAAGATATAGCAACAAACATCAGAAAATTAGCACATGTCCCAGTGCAAAAAGTGGAAGCCCATGATAGATGCCAACTGGTGGGATAACCTTTTTGGAGTAGCTTGATGGAAGAAGGTGGGCTTCTTTTTGTTCTGTGCTACTACTGGGCTGCTATTCATACCTTGTTTTATTCCTTGTGCTGTGAAATTGATTTCTAATGTGGTAGAAGGAATGCAGGTGACCACTCCACCACAGAAATCAAATGCGAAGACTTCGAACCAAGGGGCTAAGATTATGTTCCTAAGGAAGAGAGATCGCCAGAAAGAAGAACAAAATGAAGAGTTGCAGTTGTTACTGAGTAAATTGGAACAAGACTGTGAGCTTCAGCAAAAATGTAATAAATGAAAGGGGGGTGAATTGTGAGAAACGGGCTTAAAGTTTTGCTTCAGCTACTTTGTATCCTTTGGTCAGGATGCACATCCTGAAAGGGGCCTAAAGTTTCATAGATTAGCCTTTCCTAATAAATCATCAATGCTCTTGTGCTATCGAATACTATGTTTGTTCTCCTGAATGTTATATGAGCAAAGTAAACAAAGAGGGGGAAAAGCAGCCTTCAGAACAGGAACTTTAAAGAACAAGGGAGTGCCACCAAGGCTGAAGATGACGATGTTGCCTAATCTTGGTTAAGGGAGCTGTGAAGGCTACCAAGTAGGCTAGGTTCATCTAGAGGACAACTGATGAAGAGGAAGATAGGACCACCTGATGAAGTCAACGACCACCAGAGTACTTGCAATTACTAACAATGGACAGTGGAAGGGGGCAAAAGACTGTGGGACAACTCCTAGTCTAATCAGCTAATCAAAGGTGTGTTTAGGATAATGACTTCTTGGAGTAGGCGTGACAAGACCTTACAAGGTAAAAAGGTGTAACATCAATCTCTAATAGGCTAAGTGGTCGGGAAGAATGTGAGCTCTGACTTCTCAACCAGAGAGGGGAGACAGGAACCAAAGCGGCCGGGAGAAAACCTATATAACCCTAAAACCGAAAAGGGAATGTGTGTATTTGTTTGGGATGCACCCGATTCAGTGCTGTTTTGTAACTTTTTAATAAACTCCTTTTATACTTTGTTTTTAACCTTCGCTTCGATGGCTTCGTCCTCTCTTCCATTCTACATGTGAGCTGGCGTTTCTCACACAGGAGATTCAACAAGTCTCACCACTTAAGATTTGTCTCCCACACCTAACTCGGGGAACACTCTGCCTGCACTGTCTGTGGGTCCTTCCTCTCATCCCCTGTGCCATCCCACAGCATCCCTTCTCCAGGCCTGCTCCCCTGCAGCCACCTCGGTCTCTCTGGCCTCTGCCTGCCTCCCTCTCCTGCAGCAAGACCCCACCAGGACACCCCCCCTGCGTCTTTTTCCCTCAGGGAAGATGCCAGCAAGGGGTTCTCCTGCCTGGGGACGGAGCATGGCAGAGCTTGCAGAGACCCCTACTCTAATCCAACACGGTTACACTTGTGGCTGCGCTACCTGCAGGCGGGCCAGGCACCAACGCAGCCGAGCTAGCAGGGAGGCCTCTGGACGGGCTTTCCCCTTAGGCAGCGCACACACCCGCCTCTGCAGCCTCGAAGACCGAACTCTGGCGGTTTGCGGCGGGTTCCCGCAATATATATTAATGTATAATATATTGCGGCGGGAGTATTGTATTGTGTTTTCCCCTAGGTATTGTATTTTCCCATGTATCAGAACTGAGGGAACAACACCCCTCATGCCCACCTACCGCCATCAGCAACCCCACAGCCCCGACGGCTGCGCCAGAGGGCGCACGCGCGGAGCGGTCCCCTCGCCCCTGCCCGCGCAGGCGCAGCGGCGGGGGGCGGGGCTCTCCGCAGGGACGTTACAACTCGCCGCGGTGGGCGGCGGCGCCATTTTGAACCGGCGGAGGCTGGGAGGCGGACGTGGCCGAAGCGCGCTCCGCGTCCCCCGGAGACAACCGGCGAGAAAGGAGTGAGGTGTGTGTGAGCATGGCGGCCAACAGGAACTTGAAGCAAGTGCGGATCGAGAACAGCTCCCCGGCGGCGCCGCTGGGCATGGTGGGGGGAGGCGGCGGCGGCGGCAACCTGAAGGGATTGCGGGGCCTAGAGACGGAGAGTGAGGCGGCGGCGGCCATGGCGCTGGTGCCGAGCAAGGAAGGTGGAGATGAAGAGCAGGAGGTTGGGTTCACCATCGACATCAAAAGCTTCCTCAAACCTGGCGAGAAGAGCTACACGCAGCGCTGCCGGCTGTTCGTGGGGAACCTGCCCACGGATATCACCGAGGAAGATTTCAAGCGCCTTTTCGAGCGCTATGGGGAGCCGAGCGAGGTCTTCATCAATCGGGACCGTGGCTTCGGCTTCATCCGCCTGGTGAGGATTCCTGCGAGCCTCTGCGGCTGCCCGTCACCCAGGGGCGCCTGCCCCTTGCTCCCCTCTCCTCCTCCCCATCGCGGGCGGGTGTAAAAGAAAGACAGTAGCTGCCCCCTCATTCTTTCTTATTTCCCTTATTTCCTCTGCTTCCTTTTTCTTCCTCCTCGGTACATCCGAGCCGGGGCCTGCGTTGTGAGCAGCCTCCCCAGCCCCTCGCGTTCGGGTCCCCCCTCAGGACGCGGGTGCTCGGCGGGTTTCGGGGCCTCCGCACCCCGGTGCCGCGGGTGTTCCTGCAGCCCGTTACCGCTCAGAGAAGGGGGGCTGTGGCTGCGAGGTCTGCTTTGTTCCTGTAATACCTGCGTGAAAACTTACCCGGTTTAACTGGGAGAATTTGTCGTACTGTAGGACTAGGGAAAAAATACTCTGCGTAGAAGCAAATTCTAGTCTGTAGGGTTAATTATACACACAAGTTTCATTTATGAAATCACAGTGAAAGACTGGACGGTATTGTTTCGAGGTACCACTGCTCACACATCGTCGAAACAGAACATGTAATCTTAAGCTTGCAAAGAAACGGCACCTTTGGTTATTTCAGTTAATTGTGTGCAGATAAGGCTAGATTTTTAGGGAGAATACAGTACTCGATCAGATATGCTCAAGTAGGGCGCACAAGAGAAGGAATCATCTGAAGAGCGTATGGTGCTGTATTTAAGTGGCAATTCATTGTGCAGGATTAATTTTCATGACTGCCGTGCCTAGAATGTACTGCTTTATATCAGCCTGGGAGTAGCTTTAGTCTCTCTGTAGTTAGGATTTTTTCCGTATATTTTACTGGTTAGGACTTTTTTTGGTTGTCATCTTAAAGATAACTGGTTGTGGCATTCTGCTATACATCTTTTACCTTGAGAATCCCACAGTCTGAAATTGTAGTTTTCTGCAGGAAGTGTGATATATTCGCATGTAGTTACTCGGTTTTGTATGTAATGTAGATTGGATAGAATGCTTATCTGACCTTGCCTTTTCTGTTATGTTTAGGGAATGTGTTATTTTTTAAAAAATTATTTAGTTGAACTGAAAACAGCTGTGAGAATAATTTCTTTAAATGTAAGGGGTTGCGGGCATTAAACTCAGTGAAATTGTCTGAAATGAGGAAAAAGGCAGTTATTGATGCAGACTGTCTCATGGATGTGTGTGCAAAAACCCCGTAAGTGTGAGAAGAGAAAATATATAAGCAAAGAAGGTAATCTCATCATTTTTTGGATGTCCATAGGGAGTTCATCCAACAGTGAATGAATAAGTATATTTTCAGTTCTTTAAAAACAATAATGCAACCCAAAAACTGAAACACTTTAGATCCTATAGTGTAATCTTTGAAAATACTTTTTCTTATGGAACTAGGGATGCAGAATATAAACGTAGGTGTAGGTAAATATGAAAAAGCATCAATTTTTCGACTGTACTGAAAGCCTTTATAGAGCAGCACATATAGCCATCATAGTGAGAATTTTTTAAATCCTCTAATGTGCAACAAAAATTTGCACCTGTGTAATTTTCTAGAATAAATCCATGCATGTTTTTTTTCAATCAGTGGACAGGAACTTTGGTTTTGGGTTTCTTTTGTTTGGGTTTTTTTCTTTGTGGGCGGAGGGGTGGGGGGGGAAGAGAAAGTTGAATGATCCTGATGCTGATGTGCTTAAATAAAGGGGAAAAAAAAAACTTCATGACTTTTGGGGGGAGGGGAGAGGGGAACACAAAACCAGTATCTGTTGTCTTTGAAAATAAAATATATAAAATATTTTATATCTTGAAAAAGGAATCTAGGACTCTGGCTGAAATAGCAAAGGCAGAACTTGATGGTACTATTTTGAAGAGCAGACCGCTTCGAATTCGATTTGCTACTCATGGAGCTGCCCTAACGGTCAAGAATCTTTCACCTGTGGTTTCTAATGAGCTGCTGGAACAAGCATTCTCTCAATTTGGGCCAGTGGAAAGAGCTGTTGTTGTAGTAGATGATCGCGGCAGAGCTACAGGAAAAGGTTTCGTAGAGTTTGCAGCAAAACCTCCAGCACGGAAAGCTCTAGAAAGATGCAGTGATGGGGCATTCTTGCTAACAACGTAAGTTCACAGGCTTTTGTTTGAGTTTGTGTGATGTGAAAGAGAACAACTACATTCATGGGTGTTCCGTAGTTCTTGTTTTATTTTCAAATTATGAAAGACATGAGGTGAGAAATTAAGATTACATGAATACAGGAAATACTCTGACATGGGGTTTTGTTGGTTTTGTATTCTGTCAAGAAAACTATCTTTTTCTGCATTCTTTTTATAAGAGACTTAGATTCTATAGAAGTCTATGGCAACAATCTCCATTTTTCTTTCTATTTCAAGGGCAAGCAAGCGTGCAAGCACTTCTCTCTTGCAGCTCTTATTTCTGTACTTGCTGAAGAGAGTTGTTAACTGATGTAATTTAGCACATTCACGTTTTTAAATGCTTTCTTAAGACTGTGTAAAATGATAGATATTCAGTTTTGGGTTGGTTTTTTTTCTTCTTCTCATTTTTCTGATTTTTCAGTTGGGGAAAATGAAGCTGTAGTTTCACAGCATGGAAACTTGCTGCCATCAAATTGGGAACTTGTAGGTTTTTTTCTCTTCCTGCCCTGATTTTTTTTCTTGAGAACTTTCTGAGACTTCCGTAAGTCACTTGTGCTTGCTAGAACTGCAGAAAAGTATTCTGCTGGTTTTGTTGAGTACATTTTTGGCTATTTAAGCACATGAAGGTGCTGCTAACATGGTTGCTATGAACATCAGGTCCAGCAGAGGATGAAGCTGGAGAAAATGTTGCCAGGAGGACATTGCAAGTGGGGAGAGTCTGGAACCCCCCTTTCTCATGATAATCTCGTAAATCTTTGAGTGCCACTGAACAGGCCTGGTGGCCTCAGAGTATATTCAGTTTGAATATGTCTTATCTGTTATCAGTAGGTGCCAGCAATTTGTTCTTGTGCCTTGGGTTTTCTGGGCATTTGTATTTGAATGGAAGCATGGTGAGCTAATCTAGTTCAGTGTTACACGAATGCTATTCTTGGCATGAGAGATGTCACAGGGAAAAAGAAGCTTGTGTATGAGGGAGAGTATTTTTGTTTTACCAGCTGGATGGATTAGTTGCGTTGAAATGACCATCTAAATGTCACCAGAGTAAATAAAAAGCGTTTGATCTTTGTCTTGCTTAGGTGGCTGACATGTTGCCAAGATAATTGGCACCAATCCACTGCCATAATATTTTAAAGCTTTGCTTCAGAATTTAAAATTTCACAATTGTAGCTGAAAACTCTTTGCCCAGTCAGGAGAAAATATTTAAATTCATGGGGTTAATATATCAAATCAAAACTTGGCATTTGAAGAGTTAGAGATTTAAAATTATTGGTTTAAATCATAAGCTGTTAACACCACAGTTTAGTTGCATTTAAATAACAGACTGCCAGAAACTGCCATGCAGATAACATCAGGAGGAAGAGTTGCTGAGCTGTGCTCTGTGATTCCAGACTATATCTTTCGAATCTGCACTCAATGCATAGTTTTCTTTTTCAGCTGTTGCTAAAATATATTGATTTTTTTTTTCTGTGAAAAGAACTGCAAAGTGAAATAAAAGTGTGGAACACAACAAATAGGTGCTGGTGTTTTGAAAGTCGAGTCTGTAGCTCTTTTTATATCACTTTAAGGTGTGTGATAAAGGCTATACTCCTAAGACTGATGTAGAAAGCTTTTTGCACAATTCAGGATCCTTAGATACTATTCTTGGCAGTACTGGCTAATACTTGTCTCTGATTACTATAGATTATAAGAATTCAAGGAAGGTATTTTCAAAGATAAATTAGGTTTCTTATTTATAAGAATATGGTTGCTTGAAGAGTGTTTTTTAAATAACTTGAGTAGAAATGTTTTTTTAATTATCACTGGAATGTGAATGCTGAATTCTCAAGCTGGTTTCAGTTGCAGAGTGTCTTTAAAAAGAAACTTAATGTTCATATATTGATTTTTTTGTGTTGCATTTGTTCTCTTTTGGGTTTGTTTGGTGCTTTCCCCATATAACCACGGCCACTGTGTTGCCTCAGTGAAAAGAAAAAGGTAGTTTCTTCCTAAATATATTTTAATTGTTTTGATATATTTTTTTTTTAATCTTTAAATACTTCATAGCAAACAAATACATGAAGTAAATTGTGATTTCTATGCGGAATAGCTGATTTGGGTTTCTATACAAATAATTGTATGGAAACAATTATTTTCAAAGATAATTATTAAAATTGGGATTCATTGGAATTCTATGATCTAAAAAGAGTTTGCAAGACATAGGAATTATAGATAATGTATGGATTTTTGGAATGTTTCCTCAAAATACCAAAATAAGTTTTACTGTTCCATTTATGATTCAGTTATTAAATTGAAACTGTCTTCCAGAACACCTCGACCTGTTGTTGTAGAACCAATGGAGCAATTTGATGATGAAGATGGGCTCCCAGAGAAGCTAATGCAAAAAACACAACAGTATCACAAGTAAGTTGTGTTAGCTTTATTTTATAAAAAATTATGTATGTACCACTTAGCTTGGTAAATATATGTTTGGATTTTTCTATCTTTTTGAACTCGTGTGACAGGAGATAGTGTTTTGTATGTTGTACTGTGTTGTGCCAAAGGATTAAGTAGAACCATGCCAAGATATCTGAATCAGAGTAAAATTCAGACTTACCTTGTTGGTTTAACATTTTGTGTGTTTAGTAAAGGAGATAAATTCCTGGCCTACACTGAAAATAGGTGGCGCTTGTTGCCAGCCAAGGTATAGTTTTTTATGGATTAGGGGTGTGGTTTAATCCTGCAGTCATTTGAACAACCACTGATTTTTTTTGTGCTCTGAATAACTACTTAACTGTTTGTAAAGTCTGTGGAGTGTAAATCTTGGCAGCTTCCACAGTTCAACTAAAACTTTGAGCATGACATGAGAAAGTGAGTCTTGATCATGAGATGGAAGAGAAGATACCTAATGTGATAATATTAATTTTTAATATTGAAATTTGTTGGCCATTTAGAAATTGTGTTGCTTGAAGCTAAAATGCTTATTTTTGTAAGGCTGTAGAACCTTTTAAAAATGTGTCATTCTTAGATACAATTTTAGTATTAGAATGTGAAATAAAATGTTGATACCTTTTAACATTTAGAGATTTTGGATAATATTTTGAGTTGTCCAGTAAAGTTTAATATTTATTTAAATAACTGGATTTATAAATTGCTTGGTTTAGAAGACTGGGCACAGTTAATCTAGTGTTGCAGCTTAGTATTTTGTGCTGATGTAAATATTAATTTTTATCTTTATGTTAATTGAAAAGATTTTCTATGGACAAATTCTTTGCTCGCATTACTTGTCTTACCAGTGGAGTTAAGGTTTGACTGGTTTAGAATGTAGTCATCTGACAGGACAGTGTAAGGTCAGATCTACACTTGCAGTGATTGCAAATTCTTTGGCTGTTATGGCTGTTGATCTAAATGTGTCCTTCTCTACATTTTAACTGCAAAATTTTTATTAGGGAAAGAGAACAGCCTCCACGTTTTGCTCAGCCTGGAACATTTGAGTTTGAGTATGCTTCACGGTGGAAGGCTCTTGATGAGATGGAAAAGCAACAGCGTGAACAGGTTGACAGGAACATTAGAGAAGCCAAAGAGAAACTAGAGGCAGAAATGGAAGCAGCTAGACATGAGCATCAGCTGATGCTGATGAGGCAAGGTAAAATCAGATAATCTACTGGTATTAAATATGTTTTGTCACAGATGTTCTTTGTGTAGCATACTGAGCTGTATCTTAAAATTGAGAGATTTTGCCAGACACTATTGAACGCATTGAACTGAGAAAAAGGAAGTTATATTTCTCCTTGCACACGTTCCTTGATGATTTGCAGAGATTGATTAAGAAAATGAGAAAGGAGTGATTGTCTAGGTCTGTTTTCTTCACTTCTTAAATTTGTCTAGTGTAAGTAGTTTACATGAAGAAGTTGAATGATAGCTTCATACTTATCAGTAAAGTTATTTTCCATTTTTTGGTGTTGCTTATGGCACTAGATATGCTATTACTTATGCTACTGTGGACAGTGCAGGAAAAAATTAAAAATGATAATTTGTACTTTTGGCTGTTTTGTGCACGTCTGGCATGATTTTAAATGTTCCGGCAGCTGATGTTAATTTTTTTATTTCTCCTTTGAAACTCAGCTGAGAAGTCTTATGTGTGCATAGCATTCTATGTATGTAACAACGCCAAATAACTCACAGTTGCCATAAATTTCACTCATTCTTGAAATTTTATGATCATGTATCCCTCTTCTGTCGTTGTTTGGACATTTTCACTCCTGGTAGTGTTGGGGGAAGAAGGTCTTCTAGAATTTACTTTCAGGTCATGTCTCCGAGAATGGAACTGGGTGGAGCTTATGTTTCTTGGGCAGAGAGGACAGTAGCAGGGCAAGCATCTGGTACTTTCTGCTTGTTAGACTTCTCTCCAAAATATGTTTTTCCCAGAATGCTGTGGATGTGCAGTTGCTGCTTTCCAGTTTAGAACTATTGAACTACTACTTGATTTTAGTTCCCTCTGTGTCTGCTGGATTGCATGACTTGAGAGGATCAAGTTTAAAGATATTGCAAATTATCAGAAAGAATGTTAAGGTTTGTTGCATTAATGAAAAGCTGAAGTATTTTTTTAATCTTATTTTAAGGGAGATCATGGCTATCTAAAACAAAAAAAAATCTTATCCCTAAGAGTGTAAGATCATAAGACAGTACAGTAACTAGTTTGATGGCCCTAAAACGAATGCTGTGGCATTTCAAAGGGATTTGAACTTTTTGAGATTTTAAGCAGTGGATGCATTTCTAAATTTAAACCCAGGTAACTCATACAAGCTGGTGTTGCAATTATTTGGCTTTACTTAATGCTTACTCATAAGAAAGGACATTTTTGTTGGTAGTAAAATTTCCCTGTGTGAGACTGGTTTATCTTAATTTCTTCTGCTGACTTGAATGGCATGTTAAAAATACCCATGTGAGCTGGATTAGAGTATTCACTAGGTTAGTGATTGGAATTATAGCACCTGAATACTTGAGTATATTTAATGTAAACTCATAGTGTTTAAAAATATGCTTTAAAACATTTTCATAACTGGAAAAGAGATTAAAAGGAATATATTGCATTTTCAATAGTATTCTTACATCTACTGCAACTGAAAGTTGTCATTAGGAAAAAGTTTTCTTAGCCTGTTTTTTCTAAATAGACATGCTTGCTTTCAGTGTGAAACCGTATTGTTTATATAAGATCTTGTACTGAAATGCAGAACATAATAATATAAAAAATTGGTTTGAAAAACCAAATAGTTATTATGGCATGTAAAATGATAACTGTCAAGTTGTTTCTTCGTTTATTTTCCAAGCAAAAAACGTTAAAGCATTTGCTTTGCATGTAAGCATAGTTAGAGCTTCCAGATGAGGAATGTGAATATTAATGTGATATAACAGCAATGCCTATAATACACAGTATGGCCCCTCTTTTCAGTTAGACACACATTTTTAATTTTGTGTTTATATGTGACTGATGTTGGTGAAGATGGTTCAGTGATGAAAATACAGATTGGGTAGAAACCTTTGGTGGGGTAAAACATGGGAGAACTGCTTAGTTATGCTTTAGATATTAAGGTTTCTTTTAAGGATACTGTGAAGGAAAAAAAATATTTTTTTTAATATCTGTTAAACTCCACTTCTATTTGGAAGAGAATTATCCCTTCTGTTAAAGAGCCACTGGGAGGAAAGTTTATTCCTTTGCCATTTAACAGAGTACTCTTTGGTACCAAATAACTTGGAATTTTATTCAGATACCTAGATTTCTGCTTGCTCACCTACAGGTGTTTAACTTGCCAAGTAAATATTCCTTCTCTTTTAATCTTGTTGACTCTCTAGCTTCATTGTGTATGAAAATAAGGTATTTTTTTCCTCTTGTATTTGTCTTCAGACATTAGCTACTTCTACATTTTGTTGGTTTGAACAGTGTCTCTGGTCATTCAGACCATGCTAAGAGTATTAATTATGTAAATGAGATTGCGTCACAGGGTTTTAAAGAAAGATTCAATGAAACTTCTGAGAAACATCAGAACATAGAGTTAATGTTTTTGAATATCTGATACATGAACTGCAGATTTCAAGGCGTGTTGAAGTGGTTATTCTGAAATATGAAATGTGATATATTAAATGCAATGAGCGAAAAGGAAGACTGGAAGAGTGAGTTCACTACTCCAGCAGGTGAAGGTAGAGATTGCTCCATGACAGCTAGTAGGACTTGAACTAGAACACGTGGGTTTAAGTGTTCAGGTTTTTGTGGTATGGTATTAATAATGAAGGTAGACATTATTATTTTTGATATGTGTAATTTTTCACCTTTAAGTGTCATATTTTGACAGATTGAGTCAGAAGTAATTTGTAAAGCAGAATACGTGTTTCCATGTGTAAGTAAATCGGCATGATATTTTCATCTACGTATTGATGGTATGCTTCAGACTTTGTAAATATTCTCTGATAATGGGGTTAAATAGTTTATGAAAATACTGGAAAACGTGAGTGAATTTAACTAGAAGCTTCATTCTTTATGTTGTATGAAAGATGAGCATTTGTTTTCA
This sequence comes from Thinocorus orbignyianus, assembly GCA_013400375.1. Classification (NCBI taxonomy): domain Eukaryota; kingdom Metazoa; phylum Chordata; class Aves; order Ciconiiformes; family Thinocoridae; genus Thinocorus; species Thinocorus orbignyianus. The sequence goes on along the minus strand of VXBW01002690.1, from coordinate 686,123 downwards.
ATTTTTAGACCCTGAAAAGTCAGCAGCTAAAACAACTTAAAATCTGTTTGGACTTGGTATCCCCGCTTTGTAGGATTAAATTCTCAGGTGGCAATAATGCTTTCATTTTCTGCTTTCTGTTCTGCAGAAAGCTGAAATGAAGACCTTGCTTGTTTTTAAGCAAAGTGCAGAAGCAAACAATAATGCTTTCTGGCTTTTTATTTCATAGCTGCTTTTGTGCAAGTTTCTTAAGAGAAGAGACCTATGTTCAACATATGTTAGTCCAGAATTACCATCATTGCAGATCATTTAATATGAAGGACTCTGTGCACAGTCCAAACATGTTGATCTGTATTTCATATGGCTAGTAAGGCTTTGTGCCAAGATTCTGCTGCTGTCAAATTGTACTGGATCATGAATTGGTATGTTGAACTTTAAAATAATAACAATTTCAGGAAAGGCAATAGTCAGAACTATGCTATGAAAAAAATACGGAGGATGCTAGGAAAAATAGAACTCTGTGACTTAAGAATAAAGGGAAGTGAATGATAAATTTGTATTAGTGGTAGAGAGAAAATAGGAAGTCTTGTGCTAGGGTGTTAACAAAAGAGGAGTGCTACATTAATTTGAAAGAACAAAGAACTGAAGAGGAAATACCTTTTCCCACAGTGGGCAATACTGAACTCCCTGGGCCCTTCCTGAGTATTAGCATAACAGTAGCCAAGCCTTCTGTGGCAACCCCAGTTGGAAGGATGCAGCCCTCTGACTTTGTGATTTGAGTGAATCATTAATATATTCTATTGAAGTGTGAAATGTGTTAATTCTGCAGAAGAAATTGGGAAAAGCAA
>VXBW01002690.1:607920-684672 GCA_013400375.1 Thinocorus orbignyianus | reverse complement strand
GAGGGGAGATTTAGATTGGATATTAGGATGAAGTTCTTTCCTGTGAGGGTGGTGAGGCACTGGAACAGGTTGCCCAGAGAAGCTGTGGCTGCCCCATCCCTGGAAGTGTTCAAGGCCAGGCTGGATGGGGCTTTGAGCAACCTGCTGTGGTGGGAGGTGTCCCTGCCCATGGCAGGGGGGTTGGAACTCAATGGTCTTTAAGGTCCCTTTCAACTCTAACCATTCTATGATTTAAGAGACTGAGAGTTTTTTTTCTCCTTTTCTTTGAGGACTGCCAGTCCTGTACCTTTCTGTGTTTCTGTGAGCTGAGCGTCCAGTGTGTTTTTTCATATGTTAGACTTAGCTTTATGGGAAGAAATGACTTAAATGCATTGAGAAAATTCTTCAAAATTGAATGTTAGGACTGTAATCCAACAGTAGCAGCAGCTTTCTGTGTTGCCACATTTCTGTCTGACAGCTTTATCTTTATTACCCTTTTACTCCTGTTAGATCTCATGCGACGTCAAGAAGAATTGAGGCGTTTGGAAGAACTTCGAAATCAAGAACTTCAGAAACGCAAGCAGATACAATTGAGGTATTTTGTCTTCTGCTGTGCAAAGGTGTGGCATGCAGCTGTTTTAGGTGTGCATGGATTTATACTGTAGCTTGTAGAGCTTGCTTTTGATACCAAATAAAAATATTTCTGCTGCTGAAAAGTTGCCTTTCAAAATCATAACAGGTAATGCTTCTGTTAGTGTTCTTGAACAGAAATGTGATCAATTATGTTAATGTAAAAGAAAGGTTTCAAGTATTTATTTCAGCTCTATTAGTTCTGTTGTAAACTTCTGAGCGTTCTAAATAGTGTAGCAATGTCCTAATAAATTTCTTTGTTTCATATTGCTATTTTAAGCTTGTGACTGAAGCATAGCTGTAATAGATAGGAATGTGCTTCTAAAATTTATGGGCAGATGGTCTGCGTGCGGTACAGTCGTGTTAGTTTATAGTCCAACGTGAGATATTGGAGGTATTTTCACTGGATGTTCTAGTGTCTTGCAAACAATTTTTTCTTTAAGATCTGTTTCATGCAAATACTCATTTTTATGCTAAAAATTTAAGAAAATAGTATCTTTGTATAGTATCAACATAGTAGTATCATTGTGTTGATTGAGTTTATAATCCTAATTTTAAATATCGCAAGAAATATAGATGAGGAAGAAGAACAAAACACGAACACTTTAGAGAGTTAAAAATGTCTTTTGGCAGTATTGGAATGTTTTAATCTATAGTGACTTGTTTAAAACTGGACTGTTTTAGCCTGCATAGCAATATGTAGACAGAAGAGCAGATCCGGAATGTACTGGTATTATAATTACCTATATTCCAATTAAAAATCTCATTAAATACTTGAATAATATTTAAACCCATCAGATGGAGTAGATTAGTTCCATAAACTACATAAAAAAAGCTAACAAAGATTAGTATTGTTTATATGCTTGATATTATCTCCTGAAACTGAGTACAGGTCTGAACAGGTCAAGAGTTTAAGCTGACTTATTTTTTGAAAAATATTCTAGACATGAAGAAGAACATCGACGTCGTGAAGAAGAGATGCTACGGCAGAGAGAGCAGGAGGAGTTACGACGACAGCAGGAGGGAGGATTTAAGCCAAATTTCATGGACAATGTAAGTAGAATTCTATGACAAAAGTCAAGATTTTAAAGGATTTTTTTTATTGTCATATTTTTATATACATTTATTTTTTTTATGTTGAGCTGCTGCTTGCTTCTTTACTGTTTTTCCTTCAGTGTTCCATTGTTCTCATGAGTTGGAGTGGTACGAATTTAGTGGTGTGTGTGGTGACATCACTGTTACTTTTCTTACAAGCAGGTGATGTAATGCTTCAGTTAAGTGAAGGTGTATGTATAATAATTTGACTTTTTATTTGAGAAATGAATCTTTTGAATAAGACAATAGAATTTTTTTTTAAGTGAGAGGTCGTGGAGGCAAATGATGTCTCCATGAGGAGGTGCCCATTTTAAACCAGTTCAGGTGATTAAGCATGTTTGAATTGCTTGGTTTAGTTTATGTGTAACTTACTAAGAATAACGTACTTGAAAAATTAAATGGGCAGTGTTAACTTCATGTTGGAGCCTAGAATCACTTTCCTCTTCGAGTTGTTTTAAAACTAGATGAGAAAAACTTCAAAATCTTTGCTAAAGGAGACTGAAAAATTATAAAGGTGGGGGAAAAATTGTCCTCTCCTATAATTTCTACATTGTATTAGTAATTTAGGTGTGTTCTGCCTCTGAAGACTGTACTGCAGGACTAGCTAAGTGGTGGTATCAGAGGAGTCACTTCTAAATTTTCATGGTGATGTGTTTTAGTCAGCGGTATGATTGTTTTCCTATCAACCAAAGCAGTTAAATGAACGCGACCTGTTCTATGAATGCTTTAGTTTCATGTGAGAGGGATACCTTTTACTGTTACAGCTTTTCTTAGTGAGGAAGAAATAAATAAGTGATCCGTGTAATGCTCTTTTATGTTATTATAGCAACTGTAGTCTGCAGGAGGGAATTTTGCTCCCCTTAACAGGTACAACTTGAACCATAAATCAAACTGCTGAGTTTTCAGCTACTTTCTGATTCTGTGTTTTGTGGAAGAAATACCTGTGTTACATTCTATACCATAACATTTTCTGTAGGGTTGAGAAGAATATACTATGTATGTTCTGAGACATCCTGAAGAGAAGTTAGAAAATACAAGCTTTCCTGTTCTCAGCAGGATATCTTTTTTTTTCTTTTTCCTTTTTCCCCCTTCATCCTCTACACCTTAGTGTTTTTAATAAAGGTGGGGATGAAGTAAAATTATTCTTTTGTTATTAACAGCTATAAGTTGGTTTTACTGATTGTGCTCTGAAATGTGAAGCAGAAGACAATCAGTTGTTTATTTCCATGTGTGTTGACGCTGTAAAAGAGAACTGCCTTCAGCATGTGTTTTCTTTGGGGTAATGGAGATCAAGAATTCAAAACTCATAACGTCCTTTAGTGCTTTCCTACATATTATTAAACGTACTTGGTGAAATAGCATATTACAGTGTCTAATGTAATTTAGAAATAGTAATTTAGAAATATTGATTGTGACTTCTGTAGTGCCAATTATGAAATTTCATTTCAGCTTAGTATCGGCACGTAGCATCTTTTAGTGTGACCTGAATTTCTGACCACATATGCTACCTGTCAGAATCTTCTTGTGGCTGATGTGATACTTGTGCTGCTACTCACTGCAGAGAGCTGCAGGAAGGGGAAGCTGGGGAGCCAACCTGCAGCCTTGTGATGGCTGTAGCTCCCTCAAATTCCATTACTGTTAGGAGTTGTGGCCTCAGCTTGGGATGCTGGGGAGATCATAACAACCCTCTACTGGTTTTCCTCTTGCAGCTATATCAAGGTAATGTTACTTGGTCGCTGTGCTTGAATTGCTTGCCACAGTTTGGCCATCCTTTTGCTTATGTGCATCTTTAAATTCCACGCTCTCTGTCGATAGAAACCGTTCGAGTTGATGTGCTGAACATGGCAAAAATGCAGTGTAAGAAGGGAAGAGAAATGGTTCAAATGGAAAGCACTTCAATCACTACGCATAATTTTTCAACTTTTATTTGATGAAATTTTTTGGGGGGGAAAGGTGAAGGTGGAAGGGTGCTTTGGAAGAGTGCAGCTTTCCCACTGAGTTGCAATACTGGAACTGTGTGCTCGTCTGAAACTAATACACTGCAATAATATATAGATGTAGCTGTGCCCTGACAACCTTACCAAAAGTGTTCTAAGTTATATAAAGGAGTATGTAGTACAGGTAGGGTTTTATTTGATGTCATGTGAAGTTGAAGTGGCAATATACAATAATTTTAAAAAAAATATTTTCATTAGTCTTCAGAATAGTTTTTAGTAATCTGGTCACGTGTTGACTTATGATGTTTTACTTCTAATGTCCTTTGAACTTTGAAAGGAGAATTGAAACAGTTGTAAGTGATGTATTTATTTACTTTATTTAGGAACTGTTTCTAATAAGGACAGGTACGCAACTCTGAACATCGCCTGTTATTTTATAGGTGTATATATCTATGAAGATAATTGTAATTAAGTTGTATAGTGTGAATGGGAATTGAAAAAGCCTTTGCATTTTGCAGAAGAAAAGAATTGTAAACTATTTTTGGAGAATGCAAAATGATAAACCAAATCTTTTTTTCAATTTAGTGGAATTTCTTAGCCAACTAAATTGTTGTATTTTACTCATACTAATACTTGTTCGTGGTGAACAGACTCCATCTGCTAATTACTTCTAGTCTCAGGTTACCATTGTTCATGCGCTGAAAAAAGTTATTCTCTGATTTAAGGGTTTAAAAGTTGCCCGTTGGTGAGAGTTGTATTATGGTACTGGTGGGTAGTTTCTGCCATATCCAATCTTGATAAACTCTTTCGGCATATTCCTTACAAGATATTAAATCTTCTGCCTACTATGTATTTAGAAGGAAAATAATAATTGTTTCTAATCTTTGTTTTTGTTTCTTAAAAGCTTTGAAAAGTAAGCTTCCTTCACTTATATCCTATCCCTTTTTACTATTCAGTATAAAAGAAGGACATAAATGGTAAGTGCAATGACAACCTGGATTGGGATCTCTCATAACAGGCTGCAGTATTAGGCTTTCCTATTTAAGGTTTCTTTCTGTCTCTTTTCCTTAACTTGTTAAGCTTTGATTTTTTGCTATAACTACTTCTGCAAACCATCTTGTAATCAAATTTAATGCAGTTACCAGTTACTCAGTTTAATGACAGATGATAAAAATATTTACTGTGTGTGGATTTTTCATTAAGCATTCTTGTTTGTGGTGAAGCTGTAGATAAAAAATTGATTACATTGATTGTTAATCTAGCAGGCAACCTCGTGATGCCTAGACAATTTATTAATCTAGTTGTGTGATTTCTAGTAGATAATTTATTGATAAACACTTCTGTATTTGTTAGGGTATTTCCCTTGCTTCGTAAAAGTTCGTTAGTTTAAACCTGCTGTTACAGCTCAACGTATGTGCAGTCTAATTTCGTAAGAGCTTAGTCAGGAAACTTGTTTTCCTGCAGTATTATGCTAATTTTAATTTTCCATACTTATTTCTTGCTGAAAGAGGAGCTTGCTGATGGTAATTGGAAGCAACATTTATTTTTTCAGCAGCACAGATTTTTTTTTAAAAATATTACTTATAAATGCTAGTGATAATTGAATTATTCAAATTGCAATGCTTACTATCCAATTGTGAATGACTTACAAAGATGTACATTGTTAAATCTCAGTCAGAGCCTTTTTACCAGATAATTTCCGTTTCAAGAAATACTTCTATTTATGTCACCTTCTTAAAGAGTGAAAGGAGAATTATTTGGATTTTGTGTATTAAAATAGTTTTCATGTGTCTATGAAAGAGGCCAAACATGTAGGAGTTGAAGTCTTGGTTTACAGTGCACAGATTTAATTCTCAGTAACACTGTGAAATAGTGTCAGGTGGGTATTGTACTTTATGAAACGATAGCCGTGATACTGGCCTACAGCTTCAACTCTTCTTACTAGTGGTTTAAAGAGGGAATTGAGTTTTTTGGATGTTCTTGTCCTCTGCCATCCAAGGAAACTACCCAATTGAAAGTGTAACTTTCATGTGTATGGAACTGTTTCTTCTGAGTTTCGACTTCTGAATGCTTAGTGTGCTTCCATGTAAGACTTTGTATATCAAATACTTAATGTTTTTTATCTCCTAGTCTTTTCAAGAATTATTTCTAGATCTTGTTTTGTTTTCCTTTAATTTTTCTTGCACAGAAGCACTGCTGTTCAAGTATGTTCTGTAAGTATCAGCATAAAGTGGGCATCTGCTGAAGCAATGGAGGTTGCCTCTACAGCAGAAGCTGTAGTGCACTGGGGTCAAAAACTGTAAGACAGGTGAGAGCAAGGGAGTGAAGAAAGCTCATCCCAAAACAACAGAGAAATTCATAGCTTTAGGAATGTCAGAAACTTGATCAAAAAACCTCCCATATTTAGCCGTGTTCTAAGAGTTTTGTCCTTCTTTGGAGCAGTTTGTAAACGTAGCTTCCCATTTCTTTATTATTTTGGGCTGACTGAGGTATATCTTCTCCTTCACTTCTACATTCAATTGCCAGTTAAGTAGTAGACATTTTTAAAACAAGACTATCAGTTAGATTTCCTTAGACTCCTGTAAATCAGGAATAGGTTTTTGCACACCTTGGCCCTTAAGTGAATAGAACTGCATTTTTTTCCTGCCTTCTGATTCTATTATTATTATTAAAAGCCGTAGTTAAGTAAGTTTGAATTTTCACTGGATGCAGAATTGTTTCCTACCTTATTGAAAGCTAAACTAAGGCAGATTTCTAATAATAAATTAATAAAAGTTTTCCAAGATTTGATGTGTTTTCTATTAATAATTTTTGGTTATTTTACCTTGATAACCTAGTGTACTCAATGAAGCTGATAGTAGTAAAGTTTGTGAGGTTGAATGAATAGTCTCTGTTTCTTAACAAAGTGCTACAATGCTAAGCTGATTTATAAAAGAGCTTTTGCAGAGCTTGGTTGGGGGATGATGAGTTACCTCCTTACTGCAATCCAGCATACATACTCATGGAGGAAACAGTTCATGTTTGACACTTTAAAAACTTTTTAAGGTAAAACCAGCTTGGAGAAAGATCATTAAATGCAGAACCAAAAAAACCCCAACCTGACAAAACACTGCTTCTTTCAAGGCAGTGGTTTTACTTCAGTGATTAAGTTTCTTCATCTGCATAAAGCAACTGAGGCTAGGCCTTGGAGCAAACAGCTTGCAAATATGCATTTTATGATTTTGTGGGTGGTCTTAGTTTTGGCAGTAGCACTAAACTTTTTATTTTCGCAGGATGGCAGCGATACATATCAGTAGACAGATACTTAAGTCTTGCATTTCTTCTGTTCCTTAGTGTTTTAGATACTAAATTTGGTGCTTCGGGCAATAATAATAGTTCCTTAACAGGCCTTAGAATATTCACGTTGTATTATTGTCAGGCTTTAATTGCGTTGCCAGGTATAAAAGCTATTTTAATTGCCATATCTGCTTTTAGTATGAAAAGATACTGCATAAAAATCAATGCAGAACTTGAGCCATCTTTTTATAGCATATTATGTGTTTGTGTGCATAAAACAAAGCTATTTGTGGAACAAGATATTTTTTGGTTGTAAGTATTTATTTCATGACTGTTGTAGGATTGTTCATGATAGTCTTTCTAGATTGTTTTATGTGTATCAAGGATGGTATCTAAAATAATTTGTCAGTAATGGAGCAAATAATCATAATAATTTTATGCTTAATTTATAACTTTATATTTCAGTTTGTGTGAATTTTGAATATTTAGGGTAATAAGTTTTCCTTGTGTTAAGTTACATTATATATATTTAGGAGACTAAAATATTTTACTCTTGTTGTCATCATCTTCTAATAATTGCACAAAATGCAGTAGAACATACCAAGATATACTAAATATGAACTTGGAAACAGAAGAAGTTTAATAAGTAATTTTTGTCCTTTAATGTGCTGTCAGATGTGCATAAATCTCCAGTATGAATTTAGCTGTTGTGGTATGCTTGTAAGCATTCCCAGGTTTGTTCTCTTCTACACTAATTGCTAAGGATTTTTTTGTCAGTGTTCTGCAGATTATCAGATTTTCTTTATAACTTAATTTTCTTTCAGTAAGACTGATGGATCAAGAAACTAAAAGAACACATTTCAGGTGCTTCATGCGCACTGGCAAAATGACATCAGTCTTTGTCAATTTTACTGTTTCCTGAGACCTCAGATTAGGCAAATGCCATTTTTGTTCAAGTACTAATGGAAAGACCTCAAATGGACCTGGTGTGCTTGTTTATAGAAGACTCCATTTCTATACTTAGCCTCCATTTCATGGATTTTACAGATAAAAATGAAAAAATTATTAAAGAGCAGATTTAATAAGTCTATGCTGTATTTTTAATATAATTTCTGAAAATGGTTACTGCTCACAAAGTAAAAAATATATTACTTACCTAAGTTTATCAGAACTGAACTCTTCAGTATTTTATCTTTTGACAAGTAAAAATGAGGCTTTTATAAATAATCAAGAAAAATATGTTGTTAAAATGTTTGATAAATGCCCAGCATGTTTTGAAGAAACTAAAATTGCTTGTCTTAATAATTTTCATTTTTTCTTCCTCAGCTACTGGAGTTAAGTTTGACTTGGAATTTGTACACGTATTTATCCAGACTAAGAAGAAACTAACTTTCAGTTTCAGTTGTGTACCTGGTATCTACTTTGGATTCATCCACTTGTCTAAATCTTGAGATCTTACTTGGTGGCATTGAGACATGCAGCCAAAATAAGTTCCTCTGCTTAGAAAAGTTTGTCTTTATTCAAAGGGTCTGTCTTTAAACAAAGAGTAAAGCACCCAGAAAGTTACTAAGCAAAATTTCTGTAGCAGTAGTATTTTTTGATGTAAGGAAACCTGTTAAGGGATCTGTTGTTAACTGTGAGGAAAGTGTATTTGTACATCTGGTTTCTATCTCAAGAGGTGGTGCCTTCTGAGTAGTTTTTTTTCTTGGTGTGAGCAGTAACCCTCTGACCTTTTGCTTCAGTAGCACTCACAGACTGAAAAAGTTTAAAGGTGGTAATACAGTAAACTGAGACATAGAAGTTAACTTGTCTTAGTGAGGTTGCCTGTCTTTTGATGCCAGGCTAAATGCAATTTTAAAATTAAAATATTTAGGAGTTTTCTTGTGAACATTTCACAAGCCTCCTTTCTGTCATGTGGGTATCAAGTACATTTATCTCATTACCAGAGCTCATGTTTGTTTTGAGTTATTAAATCTTCCATGAGAAACATGGAATTTAAGTCTGGTATTTCTGTCTTCCAATGAGTTTTTCTTTAGGTTCTACTTACATTTTCCAGAGATTAAGTGTTAGATGAATTAGCATTTTGAATAAGTACATTTCTTGGAAAAAGAGATGAGTTTCCATAGAGCTGTTTTGTAACTGTTCAGATGGGGCATTTAATATCTGGGTTAATAGAAACTAAAATTTAGAGTTAATTAAATTATATTTAAGGTTTACCATTTAAAGATGTTTTTCCCAAACGTTGTCATAGAATAGTCCTTTAAAGGTCATCTAGTCCAACCTCCCCCTTGCCCCGCAATGAGACATCTTCAACTAGAGCAAAGTGCTCAGAACCCCATCCAACATTGAATGTTTCCAGGGATGGGGCATCTACCACCTTTCTGAGCAGCCTGATCCAGTGTTTCTCCACCCTCGGTGTAAAAAATTTCTTCCTTGTATCTAGTCTGAATCTACTCTTTTAGTTTGAAACCTTTGCCCATTGCCCCATTAAAAAGTCTGTCCCCACTATGATTCACTACAGTGGCTCATGGCTCACTAATTTAGGCTTAGCATTGTGTAGGATGAAAGAGTATTTTTATTCCTTAGTTTTGTACCTGACACAAAACACTACTTTTACTAGTGTTGCTCAGTGCAGTTTTGTTGATATATTTGTGGCACGTCAGCTGTTAAGTGTCTCTTGTAAATGTATTAATACAAAATATCTGAAAAAGACAATATAATGTCAAAATTCAGTTCTTCAGGCTTTGCTTCTTTTCTGTATATAGCGGTGGTTTCTATAATACTTTAAAGATTTTATTTACTTACGGAGTCTTTGTGTTCTTTCCCCCCCCCCCATCCTTTCTGAATTTATAAACATTTGTTTATCTATAGGGGAACTTGCATGTTCTTTAGTTAAGAACCAGCTATTTTTCTTTGTCCCTACTCATTATGAGGACCCATTGTGACCATAATGTGATTCTGACATTTGGGTCTATAGTACCTAAATGAAATAGTAAGTTTTTTGAGATCTTGATGCAAGCAGACACTGTAGCCTAAGAGTTACAGTGTGTTGACTTGGGTCAGGGGATTTAACTGGAAAGCAATTTTTCTTAATCCATTTACATTTCTTCAGATGACCAGTTTCCTAAACTTTTGATTAAAATCCTAGAATTGTCTGGTACAATATATATTGTTTTCCTCAGTCAAGAACTCTTGTTTATTCAAATGATAAGTGTCTGTCTTCATTCAAATCTACCTCATCTTGCTCCTGTTTCACAGTAATTGGCCTCCAGGTTATATAAAAGTACTAGCTGGGAAACTCTGGAGAGCTGGAAAACTGTGGAACCTGGTTTCATGCCAAGAAGTTGCATTGGTGCTTCTTTGTTCATGTTTTATATGTTTAAGTGCTGTAGGTGTGGCCAAAACTTTGTAGGGGAAATCTTAAACATGGTACTGCTGTGGCTGTAAGAAACATTCATAACACATATAAAAGACTGCATATGTTTTTTAGAAGTTTCTCCTACAGAACTTCTTTGTATCAATGAAAAACTTTTGCTTTCAGCTTCCTTTTGGCAAATACTTGCATGTTCTAATCACTTGGTAACCCCTGATCCGTTATGAAATAGCAACTTCAATTGGACTCTTTTTTGTTTACCTTTTGTTTACAATTTAGTCAGCATATATAAAATCTGTTTGGTGAGGAAAAGTTGTTAATACTGAGCTCTGGCAGAGTCATGTTTAGTGTACTGTGGCTACAGCTAGTGCTACTTTTAAAATGTTACGAGTTTATAATGTTATCTTCAACATTACAATTAAGAAGTAGTTAGATTTTTACGTAAATACTTCATGATAAAGGTCATTATTGGCTGGTTGATTTTTCTTCTAAGTAAACATTGTTGACTTTGACTTCATCCTTGATCTTACAGTTGGGGAAAATTGTTTTGAATCAGTCCAGTGTGTTCACTCAGTTTTAATATTTGCCTGGATTTGTTTCCTGTGCAAGGAAAACTTAACATTTGTAAAATCTAAAATGCAGCATTGCTTTATAGTACCCAATTTTCAGTTAAATATTTTAGTGTATTTCTGTGTGATGGTGCAGTTAAGCCCAGACTTTGTTACCAGTTAAACAGCCCTTCAGCTTCACACCCACCAGGGTGAACTGTGGAGTGATTCTTAAATAAATTGCAACTTGTTCTGTGAAAGTAAGGTATCCTCTATGTTCCCATGGATGTCTGTATTGATTTCTTACTAATTACTTACTTACTTACTTACTTGATTACTTTAATGCCATTTCTTTAGCTAAAATCAAGCTAGAATAATTCTGATTAGCTGCAGCATAAAATTCTTTAGAAGATTACTGAAGATCTGATTATATTGTGAATGTAATGTAATTATATTATGTCTATTGTTGTGAACTTGGTGATACTGCTTTCACAAAGTAGTTTTGCAGGTGAGTGAACAGCTAAGTGCCTTAAAATGGTTGTGTGTGAAAAAATACTAGCATTATGTTGAACTACATTCAATTTATGTTTTTAATAACTGGTGAAACCAAATTAATTGACAGAATATTGTAATGAGGAAGTTGCTATTAAGAGAGTTAGTATATAGATGTCTTCCTTTTTTTCTTAATGGATTTCCAGATCTGTTAAAGTGGTTCCCTTTTCTAAGCACCTTTGTCTTGTGACAAATTATTTCTGAATTTTATTTACCTCAAAATATTTGAGAAGAAGAATTTTATCTTCCTTGTCAGTGTTAATTGTTAGATCAAGGGGAAATTTTGACAGAATACCTCGGTTCCTATTTGCTCTCAAGTGGTCAACAATGACGGTATTAGGGAAATATGCAGTTATACCCCCACAGAGTGTTTCATCTGTATAACCATAGACAGTGAAGGGACGTGGTAGGATTTCTCACTACTTGAACAGATGACATAAAAACGATTGAATAGCAGCATGGGATTAAAATATGTGAATATTAGCTACTGTTTATATGCAGCTTACTTGAGGCCAGATTTTACCCTCTGTTTATGTTAATTTTTTGATGAATAACGTTTTCCACAGGTTGTGAGAAAATGAGGAACCTTTTTAGTTAGTTTTATTCTATAGATGTTGTATATACAGTATTTTACTGTATTATAGCAAATGGAAGTGGGGGAGGAGAGAAAAATACCTTAAAAATAATGATATATTAATGCAGTTTTAAAATTCAGAGAAGCAGCAAGTAAATTCAATGCAATAATGAAACAAAAGCCATAAATTGCAGTATGGAGCGAAGTTCTACAATCACTTGAGTAAATAGTACTCTGAATCCTGGCTTATTTTAGACTGTTCTTTTTTATTAACAAGTTAGACTGTCATTTGAATTTTTGGCCTGTTTCGTAGCATTCTGAAAGTATGAATTCTATGGAAAACAAAAGTACAGTAACTTGTGTGATAAAGATCTTTAAAAATCGCATAACCTTTTTTATGGATGCATTTGTTCATGCTTTTATTCAAGCTACTGACTTTTGAATATTTTCTGAAAAATATTGCAGTTGTCAGATTTAATGTTGAAAGTTGTTGGATAAACACATTCAGAAAAATTTATGTATAGACAACTTCTGAAGTAGTAATGACGAGTTTTTAATATTGAAGGTGGGTGAATATTTCTGCATACAAATCAGTGACTGATATATAAGGTTTATATTTGTACCTTTTCTGGCTCAAACAGTAAGTATTCTTTTGCTCACTTGTTCTGAGATGAAAACCATTAATGATTATTCCCTTCTTTTTTCACATAATTTTTAATTTTGTTTATCTTTTCTAGTTCATTTACTTTATTCCTATACTATGGGAGAGCAGTTGTCTTTGTCTGCTTCTAGGACATAGGAGCGAGAAAATGTCTCCATTGTGTAACAGTTGGAAGTATTCTGGACAGTCTTCCTAATCTAGTTTACTTTCTACCCCAAACAAATTTTGGAAAAAAAATCAATTTTTGGCAGTATTTTCACAGTTTCCTGAGAGTGACTTTTTACTGCAGATAGGTTTCACTCTAATGTGTTAAGCATTTTCAGTTGACACTTTCTGAAATAACTTCAACCAGCTCTTAACTTGCCTTCTTGCACCAGTATGTGCATGTTTAAGTTTATGGGGTAAATGGTGTGGAGGTTTTTTTTTTTGGTGTTTTTTTTTTTTTTTTTTTTGATAAGGCTTTTTTTTGATGCCATGTCTTAGAATTATTTTAGTTACCATTCTTTAGCTGAAAGGTGAGGGAATAGTCCTGTGTTAATTGGGAGGTGCATCTCCTGGCCCCAAACACTTGAAGAAAACTGTGTGATTTGTCATATTTTATTTTTGTTGATATCTTGCTTTTTGCTGTTCTAAAATATTCCATGCCTTATTTATTCCATACCATAATTTTTTGACAGTTTTGTTATCATGAATATTGCATAATTTGGAGACAAGATTTTCAGTTTTCTTCAGGCTACTGGAATTGCAAGGCCTGGTTCTAAAAAAAAAAAAAGGTGTTGGTTTGTCAGTTAAAAATATACCCCACCAGTTTTATAGCTACTTATATTTTCATTTTTCAATATGAGAAGGGAATTGCATCTGATACCATCTCTTGTATCAATTCTTACATGTGTATTTAAAAATAGACTAATATATTTAAAAAAACAGAATTATCTTGGGATTTCTCTATACTTAGACTACTGATATCAATGGTGATTGAGCTCTAAGAATGTTGCGCTTTATGTACCTTAAATGCTCAAGAAATCTGGTTTTTAATACTTGTAAAAACAGAATCCTTACTACGTTAAATGTATGATATATATATAATTTGAAAACCAGTTGTATTCAATATTTTTGTGTAAATCTACTTTTTACAGTTGACGTTAAAATTAGTTGGAATTGTGAGGAAATCTCATTTTTAATGCTTGTACCTTAGAGTAATTAGGAAATACAATACTATAGTTGCCATCGTAGCAATTTTTCTAAGAGCAGATTACTTGGATGAATCGGACTGTTTTGAGGGTTGTTCACTTTACTGAGTTCTGCAGTATTTTACAAGAAACCTGCAACAGAAGTAATTTGGAAAGTTTTGAGTTCTGTAAACAATTATCCTCTTACAATAGGATGTTATTATTTGTTTGCTTCTCTTTGTTTTTTGGTTGTTTGTTTTGTGTTTTAATCTTCCCAAAGGTTAAATTACACTTTACTATGCATTCTTTGTCTGTGGCTTTCTTTCCACCCTGTAATTGCATATCATCCAGTTTTCTTGTTCTCTTCCAGTTTAAGTTATTTTCCCAGGTACCGGGTGACTTCAGAGGTTCTTAATCACCTCCCTGCGTGTTTTTCTAGTAAAAGTTTAGCCCTACTCTCTTGCTGCTCAGTTTTAACTCCCTGTTATGGGTGGCTTCAGGGAAGGGGCTGAAGCAGGCTGCTGCTCAACAGAAGAACAGGCAGTTGCGTAGTGAGGAAGAGAAGCTCTGAGAAGATAACACTATGGTTATGTTCTGCAAAGGGTTTGAGTATCCAAGCATGAAGCTCGCAGTTGGGCTGGAATATCAACCAGCACTGGTTCTGCTCGTCTGACTGTTGGTATTCCTTTCTTTGTTATATTTTGTGCAAAACCCGTGAAACAATTGACCTAATTTATCTGAAGTGACTTGTTTATGCTTACATAGTAAATAGCTGTCTAGGGCAAAATTTGTGTGGGATGGGACTGAATTTTTGTCGCCATCTGGACTTCTGCAAGTACAGGTTTTGGCAAATTATCTAAGTTCATGTCTTTATAGTTAATATATCAAGTGTTTAGTTACATTAAAGATGTATGCTATCAGTTAACATTTGAAATTGAGTATTTTCTATGGCAAGGAGTTTATCTTGAATCTGCCTATTCTTAGTTAACAGTATGGAAGAATTTTCTTTTGCTGAAAATTCAAAAGAACATGGTAAGTTGTGAACATGCAACAGTAGAAATAATTCTTGTAGGCACGTTACAGGCAGTAACAATCATAAGGTACATTTGTGGATCTTGGCTCTAACTGAAATGTTTTTTATACGGTAATAATTAAACACCAAAGTTATGGCTACAAAATGTCAGATAATGACTTCATAATTACTTCATGCTTTTTGTTACAAAGGTTAGATAAGACAAAAGTGGAAATTACAGGTTCTGCTCCTCTTGTACTTATTGTAACTGAAGACTGGTAGCATTTCAAGCTGAGAATAAAACTGATGTTGCTAGGATGAAGCATTACGGTTTTCTTTTTAAAAGAAATGTATGTTACAGCTGGCCAATTCTTCTGTCCTTTCTGAAGAAAATGAGTTAAGTATTTGTAACTAGTATTGGTTTTATAGCTCTGTGTTTAACATCCTTAGCTAGCTGGCATTGTACTTGTTCCTGCCTTATGTCACACGTTTCACATTAGAAGGAGAAACAACCAACCCCCAACTTGTGGTTGAACCCAAGATGCATCAAGAAAGTTGTTTGGAGTAGCTGAAAATCTGGTACTTTCCTTTGTAGCTAGAGAGTATCTCACAGCTGTTTGTGGCCTGTGCTGTTTTCACACATGCACATGTGCATGCACAGTTTGATGAATGCAGACTGAGAACCAGAGTGTTTTTCTGCCATGTTGGGCTAAGGATTGACACTGGGGATAATATACCACTTTTCCTTCTGCTTCTTCATGTCAGGGCTGAGATTTAAAAGCAAAGTAATATCTACAAGGCTGTATGCTGATTTTGTGACTAACTCATAGGTATCAGTTTGTGACTGATTCAAATAGGGCTACTGATTTTACCTAAGGTAACAGTTGACATTACTGTGAAAGGTCTGACAAGGTAGTTGCATCTTCTGTTATGAAGTTTTAGCATGGGTTCTAGGATCAGAAGAAGAGGTTCTTCTAGGAGTTCTTGAATGTCCTTTCATAGCTGGACCTTAAAACTTACCTTGTCTTTTAGCTATGAGGCTGTACTTTTCCTCTCCACACCAAGCCATATTCTGAAAATAATATATAATCTTATGTTAATTACATTTTCTAGGTTAATTTGAGTTACTAGAAACAAAGTTATTGACCTAAGAGCCTTTTGTCATGACAAATGACACTTTCTCATACCAGGATATTTTTACAAAATCATTGACTGTGTTCTGTCAAACATTGGTGTCTGCTGCTTTAAGTGTGTGAAGACAGAAGACTTGTGCTTGGCATCCCAAACATGTCTGAATGAAAAGTAGTTTTGTGAAACTGTAAAAATACTTTGAGTGTGTTTTGACTTGAGTAATATTTGCATTTAAAGATTGCTTTTAGTGAGACTTAAATCAGTTGCCTAGTATGTGGAATTGTTTTCAAAGTGCATCTGAACTTAAACTCTTAAATCATAAGTGGAATGATTTTCAGAACCAGGTAATTTTTTTTCATATGCTTATTCTCAGCACATGTATGTTCACTCAAGAGCGGACTATACATTAATATTCTTGCAGAAAATTCATGAGAGAAAAAATGTTTTGGTATAGGATTCATTAGTTTTCATTTTGAACTGTGGATTTGTTTCTATTTCATCCTTTTGATATAACCAGTAATACTAAAATGCCTTGTAATTACCTGTGATAGGTGTACTTTTGTTTTCCCCGAAGTGATGATTTTTGCCACTCTGGGTACTATTTTTGAGTATTGCTTCACAGCAGGCCGTGGTTCATGATCAGTAACTCTTTTGCTATTGGATGACTGAGCATCAATTGAATCTGGACCGATTTGGGGTGTTATTTCTCTGTTCAGTATAAATGTATGATATATAGTTGTGTCGATACTACATGTCATGGTTTATCAAACATTTTGAAACATAGAATGATCTATCAAAAAATGTACTACCACTAAGTCAAAACTATTTTAGCAGAGATGAGCTGGCAAATTGGAAACTCAGCTCTGATGTGTTACATGGTGGCATATGAACTCAATCAACACAAGCATTTTTAAGTCATGAAGCCAGATTGACTGTATTATTGAACCATGGCCTTCAGGCGATGCTGTAATAAGACCTCTTTATTTACAGTTAAAATGTAAATATACTTAATGAAAAACACTACGTGAACATGGATTCATTTGCAGTTGGTAACTATTTGACAGATTTAGACTGCTGCATTTAATAAATGAAACTTGTTAAATATTCTTAACCTTTAGCATTATGCAAAAGTGTACAGCATGCTATACTGAACGTAGTATTCCATTTGATTTTATAAAAACAGGGGAGTATAGTTAACTTTATTCGTTGTACTTTTTCTAATCAGTGGGAACTAGAAACTTGAAAATTTTTATTTTCTTGGAGTAAATGGGAATGCTTTAAGTTCTAATAATGATAGGTTGACCATGAAAACTATGTTTACTTTCAGAGAGAACAGGAATTGAGAATGGGTGATATGGGTCCTCGTGGAGCAATAAACATGGGAGGTAGGGAACTGAAGGAAAAAGGCTTCTGTAATGTAAAATTTCTCTTTCTTTGGGACTGTACATGATACTCAAGCACTATTAATTAGTGACAACTACTGGTAAATAGGAGTCAACAGTATTAGGAAATGAAGAAACTTCACATATTTTGCTTCTAAACAGCTGGGTTTTTTCCCCAAGGTGTGTCTTTATTTTATTGTTTTGTCCACCTGTGGGAGAAAAATATGATGTGCAAGCTAGGAAAAACAAAAAGGGAGGGAAAGGTAATGTTTTGGAAATTACCTGATGCAAAAGAAGAATTTTCCGTTCAGAAACTATTTGGCGTTCTTGCGGAGGGACCATCTGTTCAGAGAAGCTGGGACTGTAATTGCACACAGTGAAATGCTTAAAATTGGTGAGCTCTTGTTGTACCCGAGAAAAGAATAATGAATAATGTGGTTGATATTCTACTAATTTATTGCAAGTCTGTTCTTGCAAATATTCACAGTTCATTTTTGTGACTGCTAAAAACTGTTGCCATGAAGTCTGGAAAAGTACATTCTTAATTGGAGCTTGCTACATCTATGTAGACTGAAACAGTTTGGAACCTTACTTATTGAGAATATCTGCTTTTAAACAAGACTAAAACTTAAAATATTTCTTTTAAAAAAAACCCCTAGTCTTACAAAACTTTATTAACTGTCAGTATATGTTTCTTGGAACCTTCCTGATTTTCATTTAAAATAAATTAAGATGATAATTTAAGGAAATTTAAGATTATTTTTGTATTTAAAATGTGAAAATACATACAAAACTTGGTAAATAATGTTACTTGACCTTTTGAGTAATGTGAATTTATAGACTACTGAATCTGCTCAGTCCAGATTTTAAAATACATTATTCACCATTTCCTTGCACTTACTAATTGAGACACGTTTATAGCTGCAAAATAGAAATAGGCCTCTTCTTTCTGTCAGGATGAAGAGCTTTAAAAATAATTCTAAGGAAGACATTGTGAGGTTATCTATAAATAATAACTATGAATTGGGATATTTTTTAATTTTATAGCTGTGTTTTTTGCATATTATTGGAGTCTATTTGAAAATTTCGTTTAATTAGGAAACATTGTAAATATTGATACTGTGCCAGTTGTCTAGATCCACAAGGTACACCTTTTATGCACAGATTTTGAATGTGTATTTATAGCAATCACTTCACAGACCTTCTCGGGTTTTAATACTTCACAGTGATGTTCATCATAGTCTTGCTTTGTAAGTGTTGTGCTATGACTTGATTTTAAAAGAAATAAAATAGAAATGTGTAGTTCCAAAAGGAGTTACAGTAACACTGAACTATTATTTTAAAAAGGGGAAAATATCCATAGCAACATAGGTAAAGATAGGGTTTGCTTCCATAGAGTCTGGATTTTATCTCACTAGAGATACTTTTTGTTGTTGTACTCTTCAGCCTATTAATGCCACCACTACAACCAAAAAAACCTGGCCCCAAAAAACCTGCAGTAGACCTTTAAAATAGGCCTTTAAACAGTACACCTTTAATTGTTGATCTTAGCACTGTCTCTCAACATTTCTCTTGGGATTGTAACTTTATTTTTAACTGGTCCTTACCTATGCCATTTGAGACTTTTCATCATGTTGGGACAGCGAGGAGCTGAGGTGTCTTCAGTAATGGAAATATCTGCATGATAGCTTTATTAGAAAGCGAGGTACCTCTGTGACAGATATAGTTAGTGTTGGGCTGACTTGTGCAGGACCACTTCTTTTTACATTGTATTCTGCAGCAAACAAGTTCTGAAAGAATCATATGCCTCATCATAACACTTAACTGAATCCATAATGCTAAGTGCAACTGTTAAACTTCTCAATATGGATATTCTTTGGGGGGGAATTTGCTTTGTATTAATGAGGATTGACTATGCCTTGTTGCCAGCTGTGCCAGACCTCACCATGTGCAGTTGAGACACCTAGAGGGTACTTTTGCAGCCCTCCAGACAGCAGAAAAAAAAAGACTTTTTTTCAGCGGCTTTGTGTTGTGGCATGAACACTGACTGCTTTCCATCTGTTGCTGAGCCTGGTCCAGTGAATTAACTGCTAACATCGGTGTCCCACCAAAAAGAACAGGCAAGCAAGTGGTTGGCTCTTAGGCTCTACTTTGAAGCTAAGAGGGCCCTTTGATGCACAGCTAAAATGCCATTGTGTCCTCTCGCTGAACCTGTGCAGGGCCCCGCTCTCTCCTTGCATGATGTTCCCTGTTTGTCCTCCTGTCAGAGCTGACTCTGCAACTTGCTTGGTAATAGAGAGGTTTGATAGTGTAGGTTGCTATTTGCACCCCCCCGTAAGTAATTTGGGTGCATTCAGGTGATATGGAGGATAAGAACTTCAGTTGAAGGATGAGGGACCACTAGCTGTGTGAGGCCAGATGGTTAAGTTTAATTAGGCTGCTAAGCAAGCTGGTAACACATAATTGAGCATTGACTGCACTAAGAACTACCACAATGGTAGTCCTGCAGAGTACTTCTTGCCTCTGAAAATAAAGGTTTCTCCTTATATTGGCAGTTTAGCCACTTTCTTTTCCTTCTCTATTTGGTCACGGAATGGATAAACAGTTTAAGGGCATATTCAACTGTAATTTTCTTGATTTGTAGCAGGGTCTTCTACCTGCTACATGAATTGATCATGCTTGTGGCTGGATAAGAAGCATCCAACTTGTGCATACCTTTGTTTTGGCTTAGTGTCATAGGGAGAGGTCTTGGGAGTTTATCATGACTAAGCTCAAATGAGAGAGGATTTTTCTCTTGCTTCTAATAAACTTGGTTAGCACTTCATGCAACACAGTAGTGCACGTAGATTGTTTTAGCTAAGCAGCTTGCAGTTGGCATAATGTGTATGAACAAAGCCAGGTCTGCAATTTTAGTAGCAGTATCTTGGATGCAGAGGTTTCACTGACTACTGTGATACGGCAGGTAATAAAGATGCAATTTTTACATGCCTGTAGATGGTCGTACTACTGTGTCTGTGCTAAATGGCCTGCTTGCAGTGATGTACATTTATATATTCATTCTGAGAGAAGTTACAGTTTTGATGGCAAGATGGATTTCTGAAATAAAAATAACAAGTTTATTAGTTTAGCAACCTGTTAGTTTTCTTGATCCTCCTGTATATTGTCATCACTTAAAACATAGACTAGATTCCAAAGGCGTGTCTTCTTCCATTATCAAATTTTGGGTGTGTGCTTTTGACTGAAAAGAGTAGATTATTGTTGTGGGGAGGAAGAAGGAGACTGCATCACCACCAATCTTGATGTTATTTCGTATTAGCAGATGTAAATAATATATATAAACGGATTTTTTTCTGTCTTATAACAACATGAGAAAATGCGATGAAGGCAATTTTACCTACCTTTTAGGTGTGTTAGTGGGTACTGGCACCGTGATGTTTCCTAGTGCTATATTATTGCTAAATGCTTTCCTGAAAAGATGTTTCTAAGCTTGTCTTCTACCTCCTACTGTGAATCAGAATTTTGGAGGAGGCTCTTTTGTGACTTTGAATTCTAACAACTTTTCTTAGTTTTCTGGTATTTTTATTGTAGTAAATTACATTTAAACATAAGATTTATTTATGCCATATTATAAACAAATTATTGTGAAGTTGGGTGCCATCTTTGGTATTGCTTTTAGATGTTAGACTAATATACTGTATATACAGTTAACATAATACTGGTAGAGTAGTTCTTGTTCTTGTACATGTATGTTATGATCCCTAAAAAGCCCGGTTGCCTTAGCTGTCAATTACTGCAAAATCACTTGAGATTTTTTGCAAATTTGTGGGGTGTGTACTGCATATATATATATGTATATACATATGCTATATGAACACTTCAGTTTCTGCACACAAGCTGTACAGCTATATTTATCTGTAAAGTTCAGAATTTTCAAATACATGAGGCAGATTACATAATGCAAAATAATAGGGATTAATGAAAATCTGTTTAAAAGCAGATGATTGAGATAAATGTACAGTCTCAAAGAATTTTTTTATTTTATTTCAAGTATTGGAATTTTTGTACATTTGGCTTTTTAAATATTGTAAGTTGTTTGTTTTATTCTTGTAAAATTCAGATAGGACAGCTCTAAGTGTAGATTGTTTTGCATAGATGCGTTTAGCCCAGCACCTGCTGGTAACCAAGGCCCTCCTCCAATGATGGGTATGAATATGAACAACAGAGGAACTTTACCTGGCCCTGCAATGGGTCCTGGTCCTGCCATGGGACCAGAAGGAGCTGCAAATATGGGAACACCAATGATGCCAGATAATGGAACAGTGGTAACGTATCACAAATTTAATTACTTTGAATAGCTATATGTCTCATGGCCCATTTCTGTTACCAAAGATATTTTCACACTGAGGAAGAACATGTTACACATTTCCAATCTGTTAAAAGTAATTGGTAAAACTTGGTCATGCAAATAGTTTACAAGAGAGAAGTGAAGTCTTTCTATGACATTACTATGAAAATCCTGCTTCCCTTAGTAACAGGGTGTGCTCTTTGATAAGTAAGCAGGCTTTGCATTGGTGTTAGAATATACAGCACTTGTGGCAAAACTTAATGAGTATGACCTGTTACGAAAAACTCATCGAGAAAAGGAAATTACTTCTGTGAAATGAAGAAGGAACATCATACCAGAGTGATCTGTAAATTTTGGCATTTGTTGTTTTTGATTTTGTGAAACTAAATTCTATATATTGGCTTGTTGGTGTTTTTGATGAACAGTTGGAATGTTGGAAGCTATGTAGTGTGAAGATATCTTTGTGTAAAGTATTTAATTTTTTTAAAGAAACTTTAGTGTTTTTTGTACTTTCTAACACTGTTGAAAGCATGAGGTAATGACAGTAATTACTCCACTTGGAAAATAGATACGCCAACAGCTGTTAGGGATAACTGTCATATCAATACAGGAAGAGTAATAATTGCCTAGTTGCCAGGGGTGGTAGAGAATGTCTTGTGTACAACTGGAATTATTATTTAAGAGTAGATGCCATTAGAATGCAGTTACAGCACTAGTCATTTTTGCTCCGTTCCCCTAGCCAGTTACTTTTCCTAGCTGTAATGTCTTATGTAGAGAAACAACTATATGATTCTTAACCTGATTTTTACATATTTTTCAGTATTATTCTGTAAATGGATATTTGAGGGGTTCTAGTGGTGGTGTGTTATAAAGGAGTATGTAGTATAACCAGTGATTCCATTATAGTTTCATTGGATCACAGAAGCATTTTGTAACAGTATTTTTTTATATATATATGCCTTCTCAGTAGTATTCATCTGCAACTGAGCTATCTGTATAATGAAGTATGAACAAAGTCCTTTCTTACTACTTAGAGGAAAATGGGAGTTTTAATTGAGCACAAAATAAATAATGAGCCTGGTCTTTACCAGTTAAAGGAGAGGATCTCACTTCACATCATAGGAGTCAACACATTTTATCAGTTGTGTAGTTTCTCACTAAGTAGGGGGATGCTTTTCACAAAATGCTGCTTTCAGAGATACTTTTGCTGGAGACCACTGTGTTACTGGTCACCTCTGGAGCATTCTTTCATGATTATATAGGCACTGAAAAAAGAGGTATAATGAAAAGAATATGATATTGTAAATTGTGATTATTTATCTCAAACTGTTGTTTTTCTACCAAAAGTCATTCCAGGTGTGGAAAAGTAGGGAATATACTGAGACTTCAAAGTGCACGCTTCAAAAAAAATTTTTTTTACTTCCATTTTCTTCTGTGTGCTCCTGAAGGACGAATCAGATACTTTTTTTTTTTTCTCCAGTTTTGAACTTGCAGAAGTTCTAATTTGGAGGACAAGTCCCTACAGGAAGGCATAGCCTTAGTGTATTTTTCCTGTTGTTGGAAAGACACTTTAAAGAATCTTTGAGGGCTGTCTGCTAAGCCACTGGCAGAGTTCAGTCCTGAGGGAAATGAAGAATATGTTTTATAGAGTAGAAATACAGGGTTTTTTTAAATTGGATGTTTTTCTGAAGTGTGAGGAAATAATCTTTTTGTTCCATTGCAGTCTTTTAAAACAGATTATAATTGAACATAATCTTTGAAAAATAGCTTTTTTCACTCCATAATTTATTGTAGGTAGTTAATTACTGCAGTTTTCTTGTTAGCTGAAGAGAGGGTGTCCTTGCTGGAAGGGGATTTGAGTTTTCGTCTAAAGTCAAATGGTAAAAATTACCAGGAATATGTGCTAAACTGTTTGTTGAAATTCATGTCCATTGCTAACAATTTGGCGTGAGTTAAATATAATTTTTAATTTTTAATCAGTGTTGCAGATTTTAAGGTACTTTGGGGCACTAGTAGATCTTTGTGCAGTTCTTGAAGTAACTTTTCTTATTCAATGTCAAATTGTAATGCACATATATATAACCATGATCTAAGTTGCAGATATTTTTATCTATGTAGATATAATACTGTTTTTAAATAGCAGATATATGAATTAACAGACTTTAGAACTGTTGAGTCCTACTGCTGTTACTAGATTTAGACTTTCAGAAGAATTCTTCTATGATTTGGACATGTAAATAAAGCACTAGTCTTGAATGTTCTTGCTGAACCTTGAATACTGTGGGCAGTTATATAGATCTTTGAACAGGAGGAATTTCTTCTGAAAGCGTAACTGACCTCAAGAGGTGAATGATGCATTATTTCAAGATCTGACTATACCATATATTTATGCTTTTAATGGTTTATGTTATGTTGAGTTAATCTTTTAAATTTAATCACGTGGGGTTCAATTTTTAAACACCTGCATAAATACTGAACTATTTAAGTGCTTAGATGCATGTTTTCTGTTTTAGGTTTTAATTGCTATAGCTAAATGAATTTGTGTAAGCACATACACCTTTATTAGTATTAGGCACAGAACTAAAGAAAATAAATTTGAAACATTAACTGTATTTTCATTTCATATTGATAATTCAGATTAAGCTTTAGATATGTATCAAGTTGGTTTTAAACTAAGCATAGTGTAATTATGTACTTTGCCACTAGCTGTCTCAGTTTGTTCTGCATTTTGAAAGTCTTAAAGATTCCTAGTGACATACAAAAGGCCAACTCCAGGTAGTATGGACTCAACTATCCAGAGATACGGGGATATATAAGTTTTTGGGCTCTGCTGTTTATTAAAAGAATAAACCTGCAGTCTCTGGAAATACAAAAGCTGATTTTTTTTCTTTCCTAATTTGAGTGTTTCTGTCTAATTTATTAAGGGAGAAGCTTTGTAGTTGGTACGTAAGGCAGAATAGGGCTCAGGTATAAAATTGTTTGTTTGTCTCTTATGTAGTATCACTTCAGATGTGTGTGAAAGGATGAAGTTACATTCCGCACCAGATTTGGTCTTAATACTGAAGTTTTTAATTTTTAATTTACTCTAAAAAGTTGGAGCGTAACATTAGTACTCTTTGATTTCCAGCTCTTTTTCCATAATAACTAATTGAATTGCTCCTTTCTTCCCTCTATGCGTGATCCTGATTCTGCTGGACTATCTGCTGAACTTCATGACAACATCACTTGTGATTTTTGTTGTACTCACATTTGGCATGTTCCAAATGGACTTGTATTAGCATAATGAGAGATTCCCTCAAGGAGGTCCATCACAGATGGGTTCACCTCTGGTTAGTAGAACGGGCTCTGAAACTCCTCAGCCACCAATGAGTGGTGTAGGTGCCGTGAGTGGTGGACCCGGTGGCTTTGGTAGAGGAAACCCAGGGGGCAACTTTGAAGGACCTAACAAGCGTCGCAGATACTAAAACTTACTTCATTCCTTACTGTTTAGAAATTCCAGTAAAACTATACGGTGATATGCCTTTATAATTTTAGCTGTTACCTGGAAACGGTTTTATTGTTATTGTAGTCTTTAAAACAGTTTCTTTTGTAAAACTTTTTTTGTATTCAGTCATAGGCTTTGTAGCATAGAGAAAAAATGATGCAGATGGTTATGTAAGGCAATGTGTTTGTGACTAGCAAAATACAATGTGTGACTCCACTGTAAAATGTGCAGTTAACTGATTACAATAAAATATAAAAATCACTTGAAAGGATCTTCGAAATGTTATTACTAATACTGGGTGAGAATATTTTTATGCTTAATTAAAAGTGGCATAAATTTTCATTCTTATGTAGTTTCTGTGTGTCAAGAAGGTTCCATTCTTAATATTGATTCCGTTTACTGCATGTTGCAGTACGTACTATGAACAATTTATAACTGGTTTTGTTTGTTTCAACTTTTGAGGAGCATCAAATTTTATACAAAGTGTTCTCATGGATACTGTGTCCTGGCATCTCAGTCCCCCTTTGTAAACTTAGTCACAATAGGCTTATCAACAGAGTATATCTGTTAATGGGATTATTGGAAAATGCAAGTTGGGGGAAAAACCTTTGGAAAAGGAATCTGTATGTATGCTTTATTCCTGACAGTATGAATGAATTTACCTAAACCATAATTCTACAGAAGAAAATTGTTGTCATCTGTGTGTTCTACTGATCATTAAAATGTCTTCCCGTTGCGAGGAAAGAGACATTTGTGCAAGCTGGTTTAAAGCCTTCCCCTGTGTAATGCATCAGTGTAAGTGTGTGTTTCCCCTAATGGCTGGTTTGAATAGAAACGAGTCTGTTACCAATTAACTGTTTAATTAGGAGGCAAGTACATGTTTCTCAGTTAAAATAATTATTAGTTTATAGTGGAGTAATATGCATTTAGAAGGATTGCATGAGTATTATTGATAAATGTTTTACAAAACGATGAATTTGAAAAATACCCATTTCCAACACAACTCAGGCTAGATTTGCTGATTGAGTCTTAAGATAAAACTGATAATAAAGCTGGTAAAAAGCTTATTATGATTCAGATTTTGTCAGTCATGAAATATGATGGAAAAGACCTATTGGTTCTATTCCTGCAATGACAGGAAAGTAGGAATGGTTTTGTTTAGCATTGATTTTTTCTGTGCAAAGTAATTGTAAAATGTTAGTGCTCTGTTTTTATCAGTTCAACTCACATTTTCAGAAATAGAAATTGCTGAAATTTATCAGCATGAATAATGATACTAAATTGATTAAAAAATGATTTGAGATGACACGGTGCCCTGCTTATATCAAAATCGATACATCTGTAACTGTTCAGCAGATTTTCCTCTAGACTGTCTTTAATGTTGTCCTTTCTTGCTCGACTTGAGATAGATGCCACACTTTGCAGTTTGTAATGCAGGAGTGAGTTAGGTTTAAGTTTGAGTTACTTTTTCCCCTACTCATATACATATCACATTACGGCGCTCATTGTTCAAAAGAAAAACCAAAACCCCTGCAACTGGTTTTACGTAGCCCACTATTCCTAAAGCTCAGCATGTGGGAAAATAGCTGTTTTTGCAGTGGGTGTAAACTAGTGTTTGCATATAGCAACTACTTCTCTGCTTTGGTGTACTGCATGCATTCGGTTGAAAATATGGTTTATATCAGATTCTAGTAAAGTGTCTAAATATTAGATTACTTTTTGTCTTACATTTTCTGCCCTTGTATGTGGCATTTTTTATGGGGATTGAAAAAGTACTGGTGTGAGTTGGTAATTCTAGACTGTAAACCTGTAAGGGAAACATGTTTTTATATATAACTGGAACTGGATTCAAGAGGTTTGTTCAGTTTTTCAAAGGAAAAGGCTGTGTCATTTAGTCCTTTAGATATATACACTTTTGTTAGAGTAGTGTCTGAATACGTTTCAGAAGTACATTAAACATACCAAATCTGCAAAAAGTGTTCTTTCCTTGCCAACCTCATGCTGTTTTGAGTACATCTTTGTTGCACTGGAGTTTTGCTAGCAAGCAGACGTATGCATATGAAAGTTACTGTAAATGAATATTAGTGATTTTCATTCTACAGTTGTCAGCTACCCTTCTTGTAAAACTGACTTGGATGGCTCTGCTGCATGGTAGCAGTGAATTTGTGAGCTTTCCTTGTTGCAGAAAATCGTCTGATCTCTTTTTAAATATCCATGAACCAAGCCTTTAAGTCCTAAAAAATAAATACTGAAATGTTGAATTTGGGCACACTTGAAAGATTTCATGAAGAATTCCTGTTGTAACTGATGACAGGCTGCCAAGTTCTGTTCTTAATAAAAGCTTTCTTAAGCCTTCCTGGTCGTTTGGCTGTGTACAGCTCAGCTGTAAAGGGAGTGATTTTCATTTTGCTGTATGAGGTAGTAACTGACTCTAGCTATATGATAGACATAATTTTCTTAGAAAAGGAATGGTCACAGTTTGGCTCAAAAAAATGATACGCAGATACAGCCAAGCAGTGTTTTTGCTTAAAAATGTGGCTAATTTGTTGTGTTCCTCATCTGGAACACAGTCAGTCTTGTCTTTTTTTTCAGTATACACATATAGTTAAGTTTTTAACTGTAATTGGTTTGACAAGAAAGCATAGTGAAGTCCTGACTCTTTTTGCTATGTGTGTGCTAAAAAAAATAATCATGGAAAGGATACAAAATTGAAAACTACAGTGCACTTACCTGTGGGTTTACTTACTGAATTTTTATATTATTCCTTTAACTTCAGTCAAAAACTGCTAAATTTTCATGTGGGATACTATTTTAATATATAAAGATAGACAGGCTTTACTGTTTCATGTTAGTGGAAAAAAACCTCCACCAGGATGCAGCTTGTCTGACTGTGTTTGCATTTATCACCTCCGTCATTTGTAGGGGAGATATCTGTCGCTTGGAAAAAAAAAAGAATTTTTTTTGATTGTGAACTTACTTCTTTGTAGTTCTGTCCAGTGCGCTCATTAGATAAAGCATGTTGATATCTTGGGAATCTTGGTGGCAGTTCAAATATACTTAACTATTTATTTCCTAAGAAAAATAAAAATTACTGTGGGTTACCTAAAAAGAAAATAACTTTAAGTTATTTTATTTATTGTCCACATATATCTTTATGTCCCAATGGATAAAATATGACAAGGTGGAGATTCTTACTAGAACAAAAAGGTTATAGTAGGTGGCAAGAAAACCATATGAATTAAATATCAGGTTAATTTAATTTTGACCATAACCCAACAGGATTTTACAGTATGCATTCTTTGAGGAGCAGTCTCATCTAATGTATAGTGTCATATTTTAAAATATTGTGCCAATCACATTGTTCCCCCTTTCCACTTCTGAATTCCAGTTCTTTTCACTTGAAAAATAGAAAAATTTGTAATTAAAAATTCCTTTGAAAGGTACTAAATACAATTTTGTTGACTTTTATGAAGTGCTAATTGTTAAATGGTCACCATCTGCTTTGAGATAACTTGGGTGTAAAAAGCTGAAGTAACCACTGTAAAAGAAGATTCTCAAGTGAAAACCAAAAGGTTCTTAGGCCTTTTGAAGGGAAAATATGCGTTGAGGGAAGATGATCAGCAGATGAGTGGTGTGTTCTGATGACATGAAGCTCATTTTGCTTTACATATGTTGTGGAAACTAATTTTTTTTTGCTTACTTATATATATTTTTTTTTGAGTAACAAGTTGGATCATAATTTTTCACTTACTGGTGAAGACAAGTGAAAATGAACTGGAATTGGCCTATGAAAATGGTAGGGAAGGCTGGGTAGCAACTGATAGGGTCAGTTTACGATGGAGCGCAGAAATAAATGGATTCTCAGTCCCCTTCCTGAGGCTTGAAGTGGTGCCTATCAACTGTGTTACAGAGTCTGCATCCAGCATCGCTTGTTAGCGTGTGCTTGGGACCAAGACTGGGGGACTTGAGGGTGCATGTGTTTCAAATGCAATGTAATTACCTTTTCAGGAACTCTGAATTTATTAATTTGATCTCTGTGCTGTCATTAAGGTGCAGAACCATCTTGGGATTTGGTGCATTCCTTGGTCTTTTAGCTCACTTCCAACTTGAGAGAACACCAGACCAAACTTCCCTGATCTGGAGTAGTGAGAAGGGAGTGAGTGCACCCTGTGGAACATGCAGAGTTTGGACATTGTTCCTTTAGAATATTGGCTATTCAGTGCTAGTTTAGTGGCAAACATTGCCTTGTATTAACCCAAAAGTGTTTGCTTTCTTAAAAATGCGTTCAATGCCATGTAAGAACGTAATAACAATAGAAGGGTTGACTAGAAACCTATTGCCAGGTATGGTTTTTTCCACTGGATTGGCTTTGTGTTGCCTTTTGGGATATAGAATAAAATATACTTTGTCTTGGTAGATGGTCTTTTTGGTGTTTTGCTGTTATGAAGAAATCTGTTTTGTTAATAGTTTTGGGGTTTTCCACATAAAATATTAAAAAATCATAACTAGACATTTCAGATTTGTTTTCAGAATAATCCAT
The DNA here is from genome assembly GCA_013400375.1 of Thinocorus orbignyianus. NCBI lineage: Eukaryota > Metazoa > Chordata > Aves > Ciconiiformes > Thinocoridae > Thinocorus > Thinocorus orbignyianus. Next base: position 654,984 of record VXBW01002690.1, on the reverse strand, counting down.
GAAATACTGAGGTTTAACAAAGTTATCTATGTCTAAAATTTAAGTTGTGGAACAGATAAACTGAACATTAAATTTTCTTGAAAACAATATTTTTAATGATTTTAAATGCATAGAAACAAGCCCTCAATGCTTTTGTGTTCAATGGGATAGATTTAATAGGTCTTTTCCATCTTGAACATCCTTAAGTTATTATGAAAATTAATAGGATAGAAATTTGGAGATATTAACATTAATGACCTCAGCCTGACTTCTAAATGCAGGAAGAGATGGGTTTCTTCAAAAAAATCAGTTTAGAACAGCAAACATTTTTTCCTAATTAAAGGAGCTGTTCAGAAAAGTTTCAGTTCAGATATAAGCATAGCATACTTATAGGTAAAACTATTTTAAACTGCTTTTCTATAGTGATTATTTTATACCCAAATCACATTAAAAAATAATAATCTTTGTAAGTGTAGGTAAAAGCTTATTTGTGTGTAGTCCCTCAAATACAGGACAAACTGCTGATCAGAAGAGGTATGAGATTCAAAAGGAACTTAACCGTGTTACTGCATACTTGTATCGATAAGTTCTTTCTATTTCTTTTGGTAAATCATTTGTCTAGAGTTTCTGTTGTGTCTAGCTTTACTAGTGTGCTTTTTTATCTTAATTTCTGTGGAGTAAAGCATAGCTGTGTAATTTGATTGAATTTACATGCGAACTGTATGTGAGACGTTAAGTGCTTGACTTGAAAGAAGTGCAGTGAGAATAAAGATACTGTTCTTGCCTTCAATTTCTCAGTAAAAAAAAAAATGCGTAGAGTCTTGAACCGTAATGAGTGTGAAAGGTCCTGTATGTGGATGAAAAAAAGACGGGGGAGGGGGAATAAAGTAACATAATCCAAATGGGAGAAATGTGGATAATTTTATATCTATAACAGATTCACAAAAATAATGCTTGTTATATGTGAAAAGCACAACCTAATTTTTAACAAAAAAGATGGAAACGCCAATTACAGCAGTATCTTGGATTTTTTAAACTTGAAGTTTAGTGTTTTGTAGATGACCAAAGAATATCAGAAAAAACAAAATTGATTGTCTATAAACTTTTAATATAGGATGGGATCACTGCAGTTGGATATGTTTCTTCTGTGTTATGAAATTATTCTGTAGGACTTGGGTTTTATTGCTGAATACAGCAGCTGAGTACAGTGTACACACCTCGTGTTGTCCTAAGTATGAAACGGCTGATTTGAAGGTTGTTAGCTTCTCCTCAAACCAGTGAGAATCTGGTCTTAAACCTGTGTGTCAGAACCAGAAAAGCAGCAAACAGAAGATGGTGTAAAGGAAAATAAAACAGTCGCTATTTTATCAGTAGTTACAAGATAGGATTTAAGGTATTTAATTTGGGAGTTTTTTTGCCTTAATTTCACTGTAATCAATTTTTATTTATGTGAAAGATGAAGTAATTTTATTCTCAGTGAATATTTGAGAGAAGAAAAAAAAACACACCAAAACACCCCTCCCCTGCAAAAACAGTGCCTAACACCCCAGTGCAAAACAGGTTTTCACTGTTTGAATAACCACATATACCTAAGCAAGGTGGAAGAGGAAATGTAGTAAATCTAAAAAGATGTAAAAACAACAAGGGTTTTTTGTAATTCTTTTTACCACTTTTCCTGTTGCTACACTTCCTGACAAAGAGCCCCTCCCCAACTCTCCTGTAGCTCCCTTCAGATCCTGGAAGGCTGCTATCAGGTGTCCCCAGAGCCTTCTCCAGGCTGAACAGCCCCAGCTCTCTCAGTCTATCTTCATAGGAGGGGTGCTCCAGCCCTCTGAGAATCCTTGTGGCCGTCTGCTGAACCTGTTCCAACAGGTCCATGTCCTTTCTATGTTGAGAACTCCAGAGCTGGATACAGTGCTCCAGGTGGGGTCTCACAAGTGCAGAGTAGGGGGGTTATCTAGTGTAAAGTTGCGGGAGAAAAACCCTGCATAAACCAGCTATCACAGTACTGTAGAATGCAATCTTTCAGCTGCCGGCTGGAAGTGGTCTTTCAAGTTGTTTACAAGTGTTTATTTAATTTCTATGTTAATGGAAAATTTGAATTCTTTTTGTGCATATTTAAAATAATAATCCATGCATTGCTGCAAGTTGCCTTTTGCCCTCCTTGCTGCTTGGTCCTGCTTCCTGCCTGCTTTGTGCCACCCTTGCGTCTCTGTTCATGCAGTGAGCAGGGCAAATAAACCTGGTGAAAGTTGTTGATTTTGCTCATTTCATTGGAGGGAAAGAACAGCAAGGAGTGGGCAATAGCGTGAGACTCTTCGTAACTGTGGTCATAGTTGAATTTGTACTCTATTGATAGACAGCTCAATGCTACATAGAGAATGTGGTTTTATGTAGGGTGTTTGGATGGCTTCTCATCCAAATACATAGCTTAAAACATACCGGTGAGAAATACATTGAGAGCTTTAGGTGTCTGAATGACACAGTTATGTTTTACATTCTTAGTGATAGTTGGACAAGAGGGCAAATAATGAAGAAAAAAGCTGTACGCTAGAATGTTGAGCCAAATTATATGTGAGCTTGATCTGTCTGTTCATTTTCTGCAGTTGCCAAGAAGGTTACATGCCAGCCAGTAAAATATGGAGAATAGTGTTCTTCATCATTTCTCCAGGAAAGGTGATACACACAGTTGCTTTAGAGAAGCAAGACTATTCACGTGTACTTTTTCTTGGAAGAAAGTATGTGGACTGCAATTCCAAAGAAGGGAAATACTGTCTTTTAAAATGCTAACACTCTTCATTCTTTGATACAGTAGCCGTGAATTGTTCCCTATATTATATTCCACTTTTAAGGGAGAGAGCATGTGAAAGGTAAGCTGCAGCTCCAGTTCTGATCAACTTCAAATCAAAATCCTTTTCCAGAAGGCACAGGAAGAAAACTAATAATGAAACTAATTAATTGTGCTTCTAGAAATTCCAGCGTTACATCACATCTGACATTTTCAGAATCAGCTGTGTTAAGTAATACAAATAAAGTTTCTGCCTTTGTGTGTGAAGAATGCAATTATTACATTTCAAAAACTGAACGTTCAGAGTTTTGAAAGAAAATGTATGAAATAATTGTCATATATTGAATTACTGCTTTAAAAGTGAAATTGTGAAATTATGTCAAGTTGGCAGGTGGGATGGCTATGCTTTAAGAACCATTTTGGTATATGTGCCAGTTTATTGTTGCCTTGTTATGCTTTGTGTAGTTTTTGTAATATCACTTAGTGCATGTGGAGCATCGTTCTTGCATCACAGTTGTGTGCAGTTTCGTGTTTTATTCACACTGGTGATGAAAATGTCTGTAGAAGTAGCTATGACCCCTTTGTAGCTACTAAGTAATATGTAAGTCGTTCAGAAGGGTTTTTCATTGCTACACTTGCTTTCTGTTTTGTGTTTGCTCTGCATGTTTTCTGCAAACTACGCTTCTTCTATTGCATATGGGGGAAAAGGTAGCAAGTAATGAAAATGCATTTATTGGGAAAGTTAAGTGGATGTCCTGGATGCCTCTTACTGCTTCTAAAGTGACAGCTGGCTCAGGGGAATAAAATCGCTTGGTATGCTTTCATGCATGATTACATCTAGATTTTTTTCTTGCTTATGGCCAATTTCAGTATTAATGTTAAAGATAAAAATAATTCTCAGTTTTAAGTTTCCATAGATCATCTGGTTTCATCACAAACATGTACAAGACAGGAAATTAATCACAGATGACTTGGTGTTTGCTCTGAGTAGTACTGTAACTCCCCAAGATGTATTAAATCTGAAATATCCTAATTAGTTTGAGTTTCATCATTTTTAAAGTGATGCTTTAAAAATTGTATTGTGTGAGAGTATGCCAGTGCACTGGGGCTGGGGGAAAGTACAAATCTGTGGAGAAATCATGCTCTTATTTTGAGTGGCATTATGTTCCGGGCATGCACTTTTTACTTTTTAGATTGGGGCTGTTGTGCAAAACTCTTTGTTATAAAGACTTCACAAGTGATATAATTTGTTGTCTTTTACACAGTTAAAAATACCGATTTATTGTTAGCATCTTAAAAATAGAATTGGTTAATTAGGCACAAATGCATTATTGGAGATGATGACATGTAGTGTGAATATCACAAATAGGGTGATTCAGGTTACCGAAGACTGATAATACCTTGTGCCTATAAGCCTAGTTGGATAAAAGCATTGAGTATTACTCTTACCACCTTTAAAATAGATTCTTTCATGTATCTCTTTCTTCTTCCAGTTAGCTGTAAACCTGAGTTTCCTAGGTGTCTGATATTTTGGGGAAATAAATACTGGTACTAAAACATTTGCATTTCTGCTTTATTGCTGTAGTAGTCACAGAAGTACTTATGGGGTTGAAAGTTCGTCTGGATTTTTGGGGGAGGGTAAGGACTGGTTATTGTATGCTTCTTCATTTCTTGAGGCCTCACGTGGGAAAACTGTTAATGTAGAGTCTTCTTCACATTATTGTAAAAAAAGAAAAAATCAGAATTGTTTTAAAATCTGGTATCTTCAAATTACCCAGTGTTGAGGAATCTGAATTGTGCGTCTTTAAAGAAAATGGGAAGACTTTATTTTACTACAGGTCTTACATATTTATGAAGCATTTGAGTTCTGAATCTTTCACTGGTCTAACATTGAGGACATTGTGTCTCAGCCCTAACTTTCCGTTAGTATTATGGTGAAAATTCTTCAAGATTCTGCAAAACTCCTGGAAGTGATGTGAGGACGTAATGGAACGTACTGGCTATAGGGTTGGGCCAAATGAGTCACCTTTGAAGATTGTCACTGGCCTCTTCTGGGTATCCTTATCCATTCCATTTAGGACTTTGTTTCTTATTTTCTGTTCCAGGTTTTATTGTAAAAAGCTTTAACTTTTCCTGATGATGCGGAAGATACGAGCTACATAAACTTTGGGAGTTGTAATACTGAACTTGGTGGAAGTGGGTTAAAAGAAAGAATCAGATGCAGAGTAAAACTAGTTCTTTATATGATTTGGCAAGTCTTTATATATCTCTCCATAAGTGCTTTGTTAGCATATGAATATCATGTATGTATTCTTAATCTGTTGTGTTAAAAAGGATTTATGGCTCTTTCTGAGGGGGGTGGGGGAAAAAGACTTTGTTCTGGGTTAAAGTTTCTCTTGTGTGTAAAACAGTACATAGTAATTAAGTGACAGAATACACGGGAACTTAAAATAATAGATAAGTACCCTTTCTTGACTCATAGGTGTGTGGAAATACCATATGGAAAAATCAAAGCAGATAAGTGCTTTTTGTGGATTTCGAGATGGGGGAGATAGTAATGTGGAAAAGCATGAATATGTGGTTTGACCTCATCTTTCAGTTTACGTCTAAAAATTTGGAAGCTATTAGAGAATTAAGAAACCTAAACATGACTCTTGGTAAACTTCATCTAAAATTCTTAAACATTGTTTCAGAGTTCTGTTGTAAAGGAAACCAGTTCAATGTAAGCATGCAGATAAAATGCATGCTTTAATGGACAAAGTAAGTCTGAAAGCCTGTGTTTCATTAAGATATGGGGAAGAGTTGTGTTATTGAGGACTTTGTTTTATTTACTCTTATTTTTAGTTTTTTTCTGCATAGCCTTAAAGGAACGGAGGTGTTATTTTATTAATGACATGCAGGGAAAGACTAAATATACAGGACAAAATTGTGCTGGGAAAGGACTGAAGTTTAAACATGTAACTTAATCTAACGATGGTTCCAATAGAGGACTTCGGTCATAAGTTTAGAGAGCTCCTGCTTAAAAACAGATGTTGCCCAAATCTGGTTATGCTCTTCCTAAAGGGAAATGTCATCTTTTCCTTTATCCTGACAGAACAAGAATAGGACTACTGGGATTTAAGCTTACAAAGAATGTAATTATCTTGCCACAGTGATAAATCTGAGTAGTTGAACATTCAGCACCTGAAGTAGCTTGTCTGCTGATGGGGTATGTGACTGCCAGAGCCTTCCCTGGGCTTTGAATACTGTAGTTCCTTTGGTTGTGTTGGCAGTTGTTTCACCTGCCTCAGTTAATGAAGTTCCTTTATGGCTACAAGGATGCTTTTCAAAGTCTTCATCTCTTCTGCTCAGCAAATTTCAGTTGTAGAGTAGCAACATCTAAAATTCTTTGTTGAGGGTGGCGTAGTCACAGAGCACTTAAATCAGCATTTGCTCTTGCCAGCTACAGTACTGTTTACACCTTTCCAGTCCTAGCACTGTGCTTCCAAATGTTATCCTTCGTGAATTATAAATGTGGTATTCTCGGTGAGGTATTGATCTGGGCAAGCTTGAGTAGAGACTCAAGAAATTATATATAAATTCTCAAAAAAAATACATGCCAGTTACGCTTGTACTGTCAATGACAAAAATTCCTTTGATAATTCAAGCTGTGCTACAGAAAACGAGTCTGTTGGATGATTATTTCAGTCTGATTCACTAATTTTGTAATAAAGATGTGAAGACTTGTTTGTACCTCTAAACTAGAACCACTCAAAATTTGTGCGTACATATACCCTGTCAGAACACAGTAAGCAGTCGGGTGCTGATCAGATGTGAGATTTTGCAGAGCTCAGAATGAAAGTAAATTGACCAAAATTGGTGGTTAAATAAGATGGAAATAAAGTTATGAGAAGGCAAAACCAAGGTTGAGTAGAATAGGAGAGCAAACGGAGCTCTCCGAAGATGGTCTGTAGTGGAGGAATCTGATAACAGGTAAACGTTTGTTAACCTTTCAAAGACATGGATGCATCAGTGTGCAGAACCGAGGTTTGAAACGTGGACTTCATTGGAAAAGCTGCTGCTTGCTTATGCAGAGTTTCTTTCTCAAGACATAGCAAATAATGTTGTAGTGTCTGTAAATGGTTATTCCTTGTGTACATCAAAAGTCATAAACATGTAACTGAAGTAACAACTTTTATGTTTTAGCATGTGTTCATAACCACTTTCTCATTAATGTGTTGATATTTACAGGTTTGACACCTGACACAATTTTTGTAACATTTTTAAGGACATATTTTTAATGTGAGAATTACAGTATGAGCTTGCATCTTGAAATTTCAATGAACTGTGATGAAAAATACTGCCAACAGTTGAAGTATTTGATTAAAAATCTTTTAGTCTTGAATATGATGCCAGCTGGCTGCCTTTGTCAGATGATAACAAAAGGAAGTTTTCTGTTTCTCACTGGGGGGTCTTGGCTTAGTCTGGTGCAGACAGGGTTTCATCATTTGAGGCAGGTAGATGGTGGAAGGGTTAACTTGAATAGTATTCCTAACACACACTGAGATGCCTGAGAATTAATCTCTTCTTCAAATGTGAGATTATTTCTAGTGTGGTCCTTTTTCAGTCCTCTTCATTATGTGCTAGCAAGCATTCCCTTAGCTCCATATAAACAACAGCTGAGGCTTAATGTTTTTTATATATATATGTGATGTTCACATAGAAAGTTATTTCACTTTGGGTAGGAACAATATCTTTATCTTACAGGTACTAGGCACTTCTACTAAAATGAGGGAAGATGGTAGTAGAAAAATGAACTAAATCTTACTTTGAGCAGCATCAGCGTCAACAATGTGTCCAGTTGTGCAAGTAAAGGACAAAAAGCCAAGCTTGAGTCCCAGCTTGTCAGACAATGAAGCTTGTACAACAGCAGCAGGTGGAGAATCTCTGCTCTTCAGTTTTACACAGTGGAGTTTGGTGCATATTCTGCCTAAAAATTTTCACAGGTTCCTTGGTGATGTTATGCACAACTTTTAGCCCAGGTCTGAGGAATAGTCTGCTTAGCCTGGCTTGGTTTTTTGCAAGGACTAGTTATGTTGTATTGAAAGAGATGTATAAATAAATGCCTTCCTTTCTACAAAACGCAAGTTTTCATGAGAAGTAGTACCTTTATTCAACCACCTTTGTGGTTCTTTTGTAAACAGGTAAGTTTTTATGTCTGTGGTACCAGTACATGATAGAGCATTTGTGGGATACTCTGCAGTTTATTAATGCTGTTCTGTTGTCTTTGTCTTGAAATACAGATTCTATTTCTTGTGCATTTCAAATCTAATGTAAGATTTCCTTTTTTCTACCAAACACAGCTTTATTACGGTAGAAGCTAGAAGCTGGTGTTCTGTATTTGTCATGGAATAATTGGAGTTAACAATTGTCATCCAGCAGAGTTAGCGCAGGAAGGAAATTACTTCATTGCACAATGAATTACCAAATCTTTGGACAGGACCAGAGGCAATGGGCACAAACGGAAACACAGGGGAACATCAGGAAAGGCATTTTTTAATGTGAGGGTGGCTGAGTGCTGGCACAGATTGCCCAGGGAAATTGTGAAGTCTTCATCCTTGGAGATATCAAAAGCCATCTGGACATGGTCCTGGGCATCTGCACTAGGGACCTTGGCTTGAGCAGGGAAGTCTGACCAGGTTATCTCTAGAGGTCTCCTCCATCATTAATCCTTCTGTGATTCTGTCACCTAACTAAAGCTTTGACTTTATTGAACTTTATATGAATTAGTATTAAAATCTTATGCTTAGGTATTTGAATGCTTCCTTACTGGTTTTTCAATGTAGATGTATATATTGCTTAGTATTGTTAAATTTTACATTTTCAAACTAAGCACTTCAAAGATGAAAACTCTTTGAGTGAATCTTCAGTTATTGTTCTTTGTAAGGACCATGCGACCACAGCTTGCCCTGCCCTTTCCCCCAGCACAGTCTTATGGCTTCAGAGATCTTAGCCCCACAAAGATACTCAGTTCTGCTGTCATTATTTTGGAAGAGGAGGTTAGGACACTGGCCTAACTTGGCACCTGCTGCAAAAATGACAGGTAAGGAATCCTGCAGGAGGGAATGGGGAGCGTTGCGTGAAGTTGTGTGAAGCAGTGTGCTTACACTTCAGAGGTAAATGTGCTGCGTGTTGGTGATTTTCACACTTCCTTAAGAATGCTGGTTTTTAAAAAAATTAGAGAAAGTTGGATTATGGACAATCTAGGAAGTTTCTCTTCAGACTGGATTCCCTTGTAGGTTTTGGAACATCCAAAATATGACAACCTCATGAGTTTGAGGATCTCTCAACTATATACTTTCTCTGTAATACAAAGTTTATGTTGATTTTTCTGTAGTTTTAAAACTGTAAAATCTGAGCAAGCTATCTCTTAGGCTTTGCTGATACACATTTTTGCTACCTTATAATAATTTTAATTATTCTGAAATCAAACTAAGTAATAATAAAACTGCCTATTTAAATGTCTCTAAAGTTTTCTTAGTGGTTCTCTCAGATTGCATAGTTGTAAACTTGCAGAGCACGTAGTGCAGTGAGATCCTGACTTCGGTTAAAGTAGGAAGGCAGTACTGCTACTCCTTAACTCTCTGCTACCTGTGCTAGTTTAATTACATCTCATTTATGGCAGCCTTTTCTAAATTTGTTTCACACTAGGTAAATGAGCTGTAAGTTTCTGTGATATTGATAGAGAATTTCTGGAACAGAACATAAAGTAAGCTCATAAAATTTTAACTGTAACTTCCAGTGCTGAGTGATGCAGTGGTTTCAGATGCTTTTGATCTGTCAGGTTTCTTAAGTCACATCCATACGTCATTATTTCTAGGTGAAAGAGGTGATGAGGGTTAAAGGTTATTCCTTTGCTCCTTCAATAGTTTTGTGCTTAGCTGCTCATGGTAAGGTAAAGTATCACAAAGTGTTCAGAAACTTCACGTCTGTGTAAGAGGACATGTGAGTTCCGAGTGGAGAAAATGAATCTGTTACTTGGGTGTTTTCCTAAGCTGCTCAGCAGGAACACAATCATTGAAAGTAAAAAAAAAAAATCTTTAAATTTTTATCTTTAAATCTGAAGTAATTTCTGCTGCATTAATGACAGTGTAGGTAGAAGAGATAATTATGAAAATCACTGTCTGATGAGCCAGCTCTTGCTGTGCTGCAGATTCTTCAACTTAACATGGGAATGTTGGTGAGCTATATAGGGGAGGGCACTGCATTCCAGGATATGGGACGAAGTTGCTGGTTTATATAGGATAATTCTAATGACTTTCTATGATCACAGACTCACAGTTCACAAAAGTTTGAAAAAATATATATATTTATAAATCAATTTAGTTGTAAAATGTAACACTTCAGTTATACTGTGCAATAGAAGCCTGGGTGATGTTAAGAACTTAGATGTTATTCACTTCTGTTGATCAAATCCAAGCTTCCTTGAAATTGTAGGGGATCTTTTTTTACCAAAAAAACAGATCCTTCTTTTATGTTAAATGCAGTGTCTTACATCTAGGAACATAATGACTTGCAAATGAAAAGATTTTATTAAATTTACAAAGTACTTAAACATTTCAGTGTCTTTAGATTCAGTTCTTGCTTAAGCTGCACAAATGGTATTTTTGTTCTTTCTGTCTGAAATAATTTCAGACATGCTCATCATTCCCCAAATACTGGAGAAATAGTTTAGCTTCTGGATGAGTGACGTTTTGCAATCCAGGCAAAACAAGAAAGATGTCCCTTGATTGTAGTGTTGTCACCAGGATGGGTTTATTATCCTTGCCACTAGTAACTGCCACTGGTTTTTTTTGAAGTCTGATTCCAGAGGAGGAACATCACTGCATTCACATTCCTCATTCTGTGTAAGATCCTAACTTCAGGTACCTTATACCTTGAAAGTTCTGAAACAGATAAAAATGCTCTTAATAGTCTTGTCAAGGAAATTTAATGCCTTCCTGGCTCAGATCGAGTAATATTTGCTCTTCTGGTTCTAGGAACTTACTTTTCCTTTTGATCCTTAATTTAGTAATATTTACTTTTTCCTTTAAACACTTTGTTACTTCTAACTGTTTGCAAGTATAAGTTTTTAAGGAGAGAATTTGGGGAACATAAGATGGGGAAAAGCTGTGTTGAAGTTTGTCTCCTATAATCACTGGCAGCCATTCAATGATGCCCAGGTGACAGTTTACTCTCTAATGGCTTTATTGGTGCAAATGTATGAGTCTGTGCTCAGCAGGGGCTCTTCATGACTAGGGTGAGCAGTTTTGGCTAGACTTGAGGGAAAACTAAGAGAAGAATGGGGAGGAAAAGATTGCTTGGCCGTTTAAAAATGTCTAGCACTGTGTCTTCTCTTCGTATGTCAGCAGCCAATGTTGTTATCTGTTACCTTTTGATAGGTAAAGCTGAACAAATGCAAACATGAACACAGCTCTGCGGATCCTCTTGGGTTCCCTTTGGAAACCCTAAATAAATGGCCACAAGGGATTGTGTGTTTTCCTGGGAACAGCTCGGCACTGGAGTTCTTCCTTTCTGTGATGGATAGTGGCTCTGCTGCGCTCAAAGTGCTGCCTTTGCCTGCAGGTGCAGAATGTCCTGTGGTTCACTGCAGTGGGAGTCAAAGCTTACCTGTGCTGCTGTTCTGTGTTGCTAGGTAATTTTTAAAGTAAACCTAAAATAAAGGGGGAAACGGATGGAAATGTAGGGGGGGAAGTGTACTATTATAGTAACCACTGAAAATCCTGCTAATTAAAAAATCCTGAAACAAACCCAAGGTCTTCTGTCACTGACGCCATCAATGTGGAAGGTAAACGTAAAACTCCTTCAGTGTTGCAGATGGTCACAGCTGTTTCTGGCTGGTGTGCTGCTCTGGCACCTTGGAACTCATCTCACCCGGCAAGTCTGCATTGGAAAGACAGGAGTGGTGTGTACTCTGTTACTTGAAATAGGTTCTGCTGAGAAGCTGGTTTTCAGCTTTTCTTGGTAGTGGCACAATGTATGCACAGTATGGGTCAGTTTGTGCGTGGTGCATCTGTTCTCTTTGTAACAGGCATGTTTATGGTGCTGGTAGCCTTTCAGAATATTTCAGATTCATTTTGCTTGGCACCATACCCCCTTCGAGCTTTGAATTAAAGAAAAGCTTTATGATGTGAATGAAGATGATTCAGAGTCTTGTTACTTTAAAAATATCTGTTTGCTGTGTTTCTGCACACTCTTAAAAATCCCTTTTTTCAGCAATAGCTGCTGGGATACGCTCAGGTCTAACAAACTAATTGCTGTTAATCACAAACAGGAGGGTTTATATAGGGTAGAGAGGCTGGAATAGTCTTAGTTTCTTGTAGAGAGGATTCTGACAAAATAGTGTAGCGGCAGAAACATACTGTTCAAAACACGCCCCTGCCTCCCTGCTGTAATAATCACTTTGTAAGTATTTTGAGTTATGGTAAATGATTAATTTGTAAAACTACTGTAGTCTTACTGGCTGGTTTTAGGGGTTGTTTTGAAAAACATACCAGATTTATTTGGCTACAGTTGTCTCACTCGTATCTGCTAGTTGCCAAGAATCTGGCTTTCTCTTCAAGTAAATCTGGGTGGCCAAGAAACAGAGGGTAACATTAGCTGGCTGATACAGAAATCGGAGAGACTGTGTCAGGCCTTTGGAGGTATTAGTGTTGCTTTTTATAAGATAGGGGAAGAAAAGCCTAATTATTATGTTTTTTTTCATAATGTTATAATATAGACTGGAAGGTGGGCAGTTTGTAGTTGTAGCTTCCCTTTGAGATGGCAACATGCTTATGAGTAGCTGGATTAGTTTCACCATGTGGAGGTCACATCCCAGGACACTTAATATTTGTCCAGGTGACACTTCCAGCCTGGTCCTTGATGCTGACAGTCATCACTGCAGCCAGTATTGTATTTGACCTGATAAATTATTTTAATACTAGCACTTGTAAAATTATAGTTCTAGTTACAAAGGGATAGTAGGCTGTGCTCTGCCATACCTGCTTTAGGAAGAAAATGCCAAGTAGCTAAACATCTGTGTTACGGAATAAGTAACAGAATTTTTGAAACTGGATATATAGCTGCACCATGGGAAGATGAAGCAAATGGGAGAATTGTTGGATTAACAGCACTTTAATAGGACTCGGATGTTAAATTGTGCCAGTTTTGAAATCATATTTGTTCTGAGCTGCTAGCCTCAGCCTTTTTTCAGCTGTGTCTGATAAGGTAAATGTTGCCTTTATTGTAAGTGTTTGTGGTTTTGTGTTGTAATTTGCACGTGTGTCACTTCTGAGTTGTTTTTTGGGGCTGTTCCTGAAGCAAAGCTAGTCTGAAAGGTGCCACCAGTGTGTGGCTTTCCAAGGTAACTTTTTCTGTAAGAAACACTTTGTGGGGTGTGCTGAGTTTTCTGATTGTCAAACAGGATCTCAAGATGTTGGTAAATTATTTTAAGAAGTCTTCATCTAAGAGCATAGAGAGTTCTTCATCCCTTGTGCTGCTGTGATTGGAGGCTTTCCAGGCAGTCTGCCTCTCTGCAGACACCTCTGCAGGGCTCCTGGGCGCTGCAACACGTTTCTGTGTCTGCTTCCCCAGCCCCAGTAAACATAACAGATGATCTTAAACCTATCGAGCATTGCAGCACTCGTATGTTATTTAAAAGCAGGGGTATTTGTGAAGAAGTGGCTTTATTCGGGCTGGGGAAGGAGAAAATGTGCCCCTGTGGATGAGAACTCTTTTGAAGCTTGAGTGGCCGGGACAGGGAGCTGTTGAATTTTAAGCGCTTTGGGTAGTTATGTCACCTGAGGACGCTGGGAGAAAGCAGAGTTCAAGATGAATGCCCTTATCAACACTTTCAGTTATTATTTAGGCCTTTTGGAATACAATTAAAATAGTTTTAATTAAGAATTCACAAATGTAGTAGGAATAAAAGTGTGCTCTGACTTGCTGTTCTTCTAACTGCACTTACTGCAAATGCAAGCAGATCTATCGCAAAGTTTTAAAACAAGAGTCTTAAACTTTCGCATCAATTTCTAATGCTTTTAGTATTAAAATGTATTTTATTGAGACTTGTATGTGATATTATTCTGAAATACTATTATAAAGTAGGACAGCATTTTAGTTCAGTGGTATTATTTTCATGTATAGCTGTGCTCCTCTTAAGTGTCCGATGCCGGTCTGCACCGCAGCGGGCTGCGGAATGGGGAGGAGACTGTTCCCTGCGCCTCCCTACCCTCAGTACAGCTGCAGCGGGAGCCACTAGTTCTCAGCTTTCATTAATAACTCTGGTGTTGTGTGCAGGGATCCTAATTATTGTAGTGGCAATAGTATGAGAAGGATAAAATGTCGCTTTGTCCATGTGCAGGCCCAGAAGATGACAGTATTGTGTTTGTTACGTGTGTTTTAAAAAACCTTCCAAAGAGAAATGAGTTGGGGCTCTTTGGAGCAGAACGGCGCTTAATCTACTCTAAGTAGAAGTATGAAAATCTGGGAACTTGATAATGTTCTTGGAGCAGCTGTTTTTTAACTACTGAGGTAGTAAAATCAAATCTAAAATCTTTAGAGAAATCTGTGTAGTAACAATTTAAGTGGTAATAATTGGGTAGAGAATAAACGGATATTTTTTTTCTGATAATGTGAAGTTTTATTGCGGTTTATTTCTCCATTTTATACTTAAGGGTATTTGAAAAGAGAAGTTGCTGTATTTTCTAGTTAGTTTGAGCTGTTGTTTACTGTCTTTTTATCTTTTTAGGTTACTATTAAAATCTTAAAATGCAGATGAAGACTGGCTTGTGCAGAATCCTTCTGTGATCTTACGCGTACAACAGGGAATCCAAACAGAAGTTTTAGCACAAGGTATGTATTAGGATATTTGGCTTTATTCAGCAATTACTGAAATTAGGAGCCGCTTCGTTCACATTTGCAATTTCATGTAATTCTGCTTCTGCACTTCAAACTAAGACTTGCCTTTAGACAGTGTGATTCCTTGCATAATTGTCATATATTGATGTATTTTTAAAGGACTGCAGTCTTGCAGGCAGCTCAAAATCTGGCTGGCCAGAATGTGTCTTGCATCCAGAACCGTAGTACTACACATTACTGTGATGCTGTGTCTGGGCTACTGGATGTTATTGAGATAATGCACTTGGAATCCAGTTTGTAAGATCAAGATTGTAGGTTCCAGTTCTGAATAGTCCTCAGGATCAGTCAGTAGGTTTTGGTCTGGAAGGCTGTGTCTGTGTACTCTGGAAAACGTGGGGTTGAGTTCTGTTGCGTACACACAAGTGTGTAGTGTCATCTACCCTGGGTGTGGAAGCATCTCACTGGGACTGATGGATATGAAAGTTTTAAAGGGAGATTGATGCAGTTTCGTTTGGCAGTTCTAATAGT
The DNA here is from genome assembly GCA_013400375.1 of Thinocorus orbignyianus. Classification (NCBI taxonomy): domain Eukaryota; kingdom Metazoa; phylum Chordata; class Aves; order Ciconiiformes; family Thinocoridae; genus Thinocorus; species Thinocorus orbignyianus. The sequence continues at coordinate 639,809 of VXBW01002690.1, read as the reverse complement.
TTTGAAATTTCAAAATATCAGTTACTTTTATAAAGTAAAAATAATTTTCAATACTGATGGGATTTCACCGAGATTTGCAAGTTCTACTGATGAAGTGAGAGGAGTCTGTATTTTTTTGGCTTAGTAAAGGTACTCAGAGCTGTCTCCATAGGTGTGTTAACAGGAAATAGAGAACTTTGTACATAAAGAGCAAGATATTTTGAGCTATTTATTGATGACATGTGAAAGATGTCCCTGTCCAGATCTGTCCAGTGCTGAGTGGAGGGGAGGGATCATCTCCTTATGCTGCCAACTCTCTTTGTAATGCTGTTGGCCTTCTTTGTGGCCAGGTATCATTCTTTGCTCTTGGACTTGCTGTTCACCAGGACCCCCAGGTCCTGACCCGCTGCAGCTTGTCCTGTAGCCTGGGATTGTTCCTTCCCAGGTGTAGGGTTTGGCATTTCCCTCTGTTGAACTTCATAAGATTCCGTGGGCCCGTTTCTCTAGCCTGTTGAAGTCCCTCTGGGATGACAGCGTGACCCTCTGGTGTATCAGCCAGCCTCCTCAGCTTTGTACCACCTGCAGACTTGCTGAGGATGTGCCTCTGTCCCGTCAGCCAGGTCATAAATGAAGACACTGGCCTCAGTACTGATTCCAGGGCTACTCTGCTACTCACTGGCCTCTTACTGGACTTGGTGCCATTGATCACAACCTTCTGGGCCCAGCTGTTCAGCCAGTTTTGAGTCCACCTCACTGTCTGCTTATGGAGCCTGTAGTTTATCTGCTTGTCAGTGGAGATGCTGTGCCAGACGATGTCAGAAACCTTCCTGAAGTCAAGGTAGGCAGCTTATAAGCACTGGTCTCCACTGAACGCATTGCCTCGTCACAGCAGGCTATCGGGTTAGGATCCTTAAGGATTTGCAAATGACCCCTTTGTAAACCCATACTCCCAGTTACCAACTTGTCCTCCTTGGTCTGGAGATGGTTTCCAGGAGCCATTGGTCTATCAGTTTCCCAGGGCCTGTAGTTCCCTGGGCCTGCCTTCCTGAAGATCAGTGACAATTGCTGTCCTCCAGTCCTCACACCCCTCTCCCAGTTGCCAGGCCCTTGCAGCCCCAGCACTCCTGGCTGTTTCCCACTGGGTGTGCCCAGTCAAAGTGTCTCTGACCTGGACCCTGTCACCTGTTCAGTATCAAAGGGGGCTGAGGAGGTGGGACAACTGATGGGGCACACCATGTTTCCTGGTTTTGCATTGCCCTTTACTAAGGAGTTTCCTGTTATTTTCTGGCTATTGTAAAATCACAGTAAAATTGTAATTTCAATGGCTCAGTGTCCAAGTGGCAGCCGGTGATGAGTGGTCACTACAGGGACCAGTACTATTTAACATCTTTGTCGGAGACACGGACAGTGGGATAGAGTGCACCCTCAGTAAGTTTGCCGATGACACCAAGCTCGGTGGCACGGTTGACACGCTGGAGGGAAGGGATNGTTCAGCCTGGAGAAGAAAAGGCTCTGGGGAGACCTTCTAGCAGCCTTCGAGTATCTGAAGGGAGCCTATAGGAGAGCTGGAGAGGGACTGGAAGAGGGGAGATTTAGATTGGATATTAGGAAGAAATTCTTCACTGTGAGGATGGTGAAGCACTGGAACAGGTTGCCCAGAGAAATTGTGGCTGCCCCATCCCTGGAAGTGTTCAAGGCCAGGCTGGATGGGGCTTTGAGCAACCTGCTCTGGTGGGACGTGTCCCTGCCCATGGCGGGGGCGGGGTAGAAGATGGTCTTTAAGGTCCCTTATAACTCTAACCATTCTATGGTTCTAATGTAAAAATAATCACACAAGGTTATGGAAATAATCAAGCTACAAGCATTAACTCTCAAAAATCTAAAAAAAAGACGGTGCAGTTAAAAACTATCAGAAAAGAAGTAGTAACAGAAAAAGCACTTCATTTTTTTCAGTTTGACTCAGGGATTTTTCTGTCCAGCTGACATTCTGTCCTGACCATGTGGCTGTTGGGAATTCAGCCCTCTCGTTTGTCCCTACATATCAGAGTGCTGTTTGGGAGCCTTGGCATTTGGCAGCTTTCTTAGGTGTCTCGAGTTTTTCTGTCCTCAGTGTACAGTTTCCTTCCTGTGAAGGGAAGAGCTGGTGGCCAGGGTTCCTTGGAGATAAAAGCGTTTCTTTGGCTAATAATGACCCCTTGTCTCAGGAGAGTGATAAAATCCTTTCTTTCCCTTTCACCATTACTGGTGTACGTGTGTGTGTGTGTGTGTGTGCGTGCACGCGCTTCAGATTGTGGTGTCAACCTGACTGACAAAACCTCATGGCCTAATTAAATGGCATTAAAGATTGATGGAAGATGAGATGAAAACGTGAGTGGATTGCATTGTCTTGGGGCAGAGTGTGCGACAGCAAGCTGAAAAAAAATGCAAGACTCCGGGAGAGTGAGTCACACCAACAAAGTCACACCTGCTCGGTTTGATTTTCCTGAACTTGTCTCTGAGCGGTGTCACTGCGTTCCCTCCCGCAATGTCGAAGTGATGAACTGGCTCCCATTTCATCTGTAGTGAGGTCAAAATCTTCCGTCAGGCTGCTCTGGGGGCTCCTGAGAAGGGGTAGAGAATTCTCGGGAACCTCCTGGAAGGGCTGTCTGGGAAAACAGCATTTCCCAGCTCTTTATTGAACTGTATTTGCTAACACCTTGCCTTGTCGTTTGCTGTTTGAGTTCTTGTAGTTTTCTGGACTCTGATACCAGAAGTATGTTTTCAAGAAAGTGTCTGTTGTACCTCCTCACCTGGATTGTATTTATTTCCTGAAAATGTTCTCCATTGCATTAGGTGTTACTGAAACCTCCAGTAGTTCTGTACCTCAGAACTGAAGATGGCTTTCTGCTGCGCCCTCCTCAGCTGCCAAGTGCTGCTCTTCAAGGTGGAATTGCCAAAACCATCAGGGGTGAGAATACAATCATACTGTCACTCATCAGAGCACTTCACAGCTGTTGTGACTTTTGTGATGTGTCCTTTGTGCTCGCTTGTCAGTCTCTTTGCATTCCTTCCCTGCTCAGCCGGGTTCCTTTTTTCCTTTGCTGCTCTCTCTCCTCCTGGGCACAAAAGCAGTGCTCTTATCCAATGAAGCAGGAACTGTGTGTGTGGAGAGGGGTGAAGCATCGCTCCCGCTTCAGCTGTGTTCTTTCTGCTTTGCAGACACGGGTCTGCCCTGTGGGACCTGAGGGAACAGGGACGATTGATGGCAAGTGATGGGAGGAGGGGCCAGCGCGGAGGTGGTGTGTCCCTGACCAGCACCCCGAAGGACCTGGATACGATGTCTGCTTGGCGACTGACTGACTTTCAAGATGCTCCTTCCTGTAGGAGGGGACAAGTTACAGCTTGTGTGATGTTACAATCTTCAGCCTCCGTGGAGAAGGTGTCAGCTGCCTGGCGTTAAGCAGAGCTGGGATCTCCGCAGCACAGCTGATGTTGGCCAACTCTGGTCTCTGAGGCCCTGACTCCCTTCTGGTCAGGACTGTTCCGGCAGCAGATGCTCCTTCTGGATCTCGGATACTAATGCTGGGAAATGGTGATGATAAATGGGTTAAAGTTTATATGTGCTACAAGAGGATCAGGAGTAAATGATGTATTAAAACACTGCTCCTTTGTTTAATGGTTGTGTTTGGACTGAAAAAAAAAAGCCCTTAGAGTCATATGAAACTGGTAAGAAAATATTTTCAAGCACTAAAGACAAAAGATAGGAAATTGATGACTTTTAAAGAAAAAATTGTGTTTATGTTGCAGTAGAGTTTTAAAAAAACACGGAAGTATTAGTTACCTAGAGAAAACAGCTGGAAAGGCCTGGAGGGACATGTTAGCCAGTGGGGATATGAAGGCTGCAGCAAGATTTCAGTCCATGCAGCTCAGCAATGCGATAAAAAGACAAAACTGCCCAACACCCATGAGTCAAATGAATAATAAAAAATGAATTTTGATGCCATGACAATGACGCTAGAATAGATCACCATTTTTTTTGGTCTGGGTTTCTATATCTATTATAAAGCTCTTCAAAATTTATCAGTGAATAACAGGATGTTTTATTTTCTATTTCCTGAACTCCACAAGGCAGTGAACATGAATTGAGGGCCTGGCAGGAACCTGAGTTCCAAAAAAGCAAACATGAAGCCCTGCAGCTTGGCAGAGGCTGATCTGGGAGCCCTGAGGGACAAGTGAAGGTGGAGGCTCCGTTAGGAGAGCAGAGCTGAGCCAGGGCAAGGAAAACAATCCTTCCTTTCTCTTCTGAGACTGCAGCTGCAGCACTGTGACTACTTCTGGGCTCCTGAGAAGATACACATGGGAACAAGTCCAGGGGAGGCCACCAAGATGATCAGGTTAGAGCGCAGGAGCGCTGGGGAGAGGCAGCAGGGTTGGTTCAATCTGGAAACCAGGAGGCTGGGGGGGGGAGGAAATGGAAGAGAGTAGAAAAGACTGGGCCAATCCCATCTTAGAGGCACACAGTAACGAGGGAGTCCTGTATCAGGTGTGTGTGTGGAGAGGGGTGAACCGTGCCACCAACAGCAGCGGCACAAGTCGCTGCTGGTTTGCTGCACTTGCTGTGCTTAACTGGCCTCCCCGGGCTGCTGTGCAGCTGCTGGGAGTTGTGGTAACCCTCCTGCCTCAGGGCAGCCAGGGTTTGGGGGTTGGGCTGTGGTTTAGGGATCCTCATCCTTCTGCTGACAGAAACAGGAACTGCTGAATGTTAAGACAAGCAGAGCTGACAGATCCAGGAAAGCGAGGGAAATGTCAAACACCCACACATCTCCCATGCCAGCTTTTCCAGACAGATCTCACAACCAGCTCGGTAAAGCCTTTTTTTTTAAAAAAAATACCCAAACAAAATACCATGGATTTGAGCACAGCCCTTGCAGGGGGCTCCAGTGGCAGGGAGAGCAGTTATTTCCCCCGTAACAGGGATGACTGGTCAGCATAATGTGCAGTTGCTGGAACAGGCCTCAATGGGCTTCCCTTCTACTGAAAGTCTGTCCAAGTACCAGCTCCAGGGAACAAGACTTCTTGTCAGTGAGGGTTGGTGACACAAGGTGTCACCATGTGGGTAGGCCTGTCCTCCAGCTCTGGCTGAAAACATCTGTGCTGCTGGAACGTGCCCAAACAGCTGCAGTGAATCCAGTTTTGGAGCAGGCAGAGGTCACTGGCTGCAGTGACAGTCTTCAGCTCCCAAACACGTGGTTGCAGTTGTCTTAAACGCGGAGCTGTCCCCACTGTGGTTTTAGGAGTGGCACCACACGTGACAGGAGGGGGCAATGTTACGCTCTGGGCCACCTACTGTCAATGAGCCTGTGCCAAAAGTAACCACAGGGGAGATCCTTGCAATTCAAGTAATGGGAAATATTACAGAACTTCTTGGGAAAAAATTCATTTGTAGCCATCCTGCATGGCAGGGAAGACTTGGCTGTGGAGAAATAGTTGACTTGAAAAAATTATCTTCTGCCTGGTCTCTTCCTCCTGGCTGCTGTATTTGGCATGGTTCAGATTTTGCTTTTTTAAGAGCTCCTTTTTTAACCTTATCTTTTACTGCTGCCTCAGGCCTTTTCAAATGTGTCAGCTGTGCTGTCTTTTGTCTCCCTTGAGTACTTCTTCCCAAGCCTTGTTTGTGCCTTTCACTCAAAACAAACTCATCCACTTCCCCATTGATGTGGGACACTGGAAAGCTGAGGCATGTTAAAGAGCTGAGGTTGCAGCGCTTCCAGAAAGGCGGCCGGTGCAGTTCTCTTGCCGCTCTCTGTTAGCGAGGGCGACTTCAGCAGAACTAAGGCCTTTGCCTGATGCGTTCCTAGTGCTGCTGCTGCTGCAAAAGACTGACCTAAAGGGAAAATGTTTCACAGGGGCTGCTCTGCAGAACTGCCTGGGAAGGCAAAGGGGGAGAAGGGAACTGTAGCAAGTACAGACGGGCAGGACATTTAGGACAGCCCTCAAGCACCCTGAGCTGGCAGCTGCACTCTCTCTCTTCCATGTAATGAAACAACTTTCTTCCATCCAGACTGATCAAAACCCATCTTGTTTTTGAAAAATGTGTGCAGAAAGCACAGAGGACCTGTGATGCTCAGCTGCAGCACCCACCAACCTTCAGGAGCTGTGGAAGATGCCAGGAACTGGCCCCTGCTGAGGCAGCAGTGACAATGACTCCAAGCCTTCCTCCAGAACAACTTACTGCCAGTGCAGCTCCAGGAACTGCAGGTGCTCAGCCAGGCTGACAGGGAGCAGCAAGAAGGAACTGAGCAAGTACTTCAAAGGTATTTCTCCACAGTGCCTAATGAAGTGGGTTTTTTATTATAGCTACTTTCTCTGCATCCTTTGTCCACCAAAACCTTTTAGCAATTGCATAAAACTCATAATAAAATCAGACAAAAACCACCTTCAAACATTGTTTCATGTGTCTTTTATGCATCTTCAGTAGGGACTGTGAATTTCTATCACCAACTAAAGAGAGAACGATGATTGCAAATTTTATCCCCATGTCCTGCAAAACACCTCCTCCTCTCCCAAATGCTTCAATGAAAAGACCAACCCACCCAAATCAACAGCCTTTGACAAACTACCTGCTATGTCAACTCTTGGAGCGTTACCAGACATTGTGAGGTTAGACTGTACAACAGTTTCTAGAAAGCATCTCTATTATATGGACATTTGTTCAAAAACATTTTGTCCCCCCACCTTGAACAGCTCGAACGTTTCCCACCACGCCGAGCTTCACACACACCGTACCCCTACAGGGACAAGGCAGGAGCTGAGGAAGGGGTTGCCACCTGCATGAGAACTGTCACTCCAACACAGGGAAACGTAAGTGCATCCATCCTGATTCTCAGCTGCTGCTTTTCAGGTGCTCACACTTTGCAAAATGAGGTATCTGGTGTATTTCAGAGAGGAGGAGGTGCCACGGCTGTTCACAACCCAGCCCTGCTCACATCCCCTCAACACCGGCTGCAGAAAGGAAGGCAACTATTCTCAATGGAACCGGAAAGGAGCAGCTGTGTCTCGTGTTGCTGTTCTAGTTTTACAGAACTTCATGTGACATTCCCCAAAACTGAAACAGTGTGCTTTGTTACTTACTCATTTGGCATCTCTTAAATATGAAAGTTTTAAACTTTCAAGAACTAAAGATTAAAAACTGGTTAACCCCCCTTCACATTACAATGATGTCACAGTTCTCAGAAGTGTACTCACTGCTGCTGCACCACTCTGATGGTGAGCACTCAAATACATTAAGGATTTATCCACAATAGTTCTGCTACCGGGATAGGCACGTTGTGGCGTGTAAACTGCATGTGGCAACCAGAGCAGCAAAGGCACAATCTGGATATTTTTTTTTCTTTTTGACTTTTCTCTTTTTCCACTTTTCAAGATGATGGATAACTTACAAAGAAAAGTATTCTATACTCCCTGCAGAAGCATTACACTTCTGTTTCCTAGCACAGGACCGTTACAGAACTGCTGGCACCCGATAAAATGTCTCATTTAAATAAAATAATAAAATAACAAAAAATAGCAGCTCTTTGCCCCGAGGAACTGAATTTCTACATGAAAGGGCAGTCTGAATCCCCTCTCTCTTTTCTTCCCTCTGGAAAGCCCTGCCGGCACGCTCGCGGCAGTTGCAGCTTCTCTGGGTTGCTGTTTTCAGGTTGGCATTTGTTTTCCTGCACGTCGCTTGACTAAGAACTCAGGAGTCAGGCTGGCTGTAGAACTGTCAGTCGCTCCTCTGCCACAGGAGCAGTTTGAACCCCCTGCTCGCTGCCCTGTGTGAGCTCAGCCTGCTCAGCTCTGTCCACACCTGCAGCCCCAGCCACTTGGGCAGAGGGAATCCTCTCAAACCAGAACACAGCCCTCAGCCACTCAAAGTTAACTCTGATGCAGTGACTTCAAAGTGTAATTTCTGCCCACGGCTCCAAGAATCTGACAGTTGTACATTTTACATAGAAACATCACAGAGTAAGTAGAAAAATTTAGTTTACAAATTGAAAAGATCTTTCTATTAAAAAAGACATTTCGTGTAGTTACCTTAAATAGTTCTTATATGCACCGTTCCACATTGTGGAAAAGCTGAAATATGCAGTCTGGACTCCACGAGTTAGAGAAAACCAGAATTCTATGTATTGGCACAAATACTTACATCTAGAGCTGTACAAAGTAAAAAAGCCAACAACCCTGTCCCACCAGTGCAGCGCCGGGACCTGCACCGGGACACACACCTTCCTGTGTGGCTGCCAGCAAGGGGCAGCAAGACGGGAACACACAGTGTGGTGCCAAAAAGTTCCAAACTGCTTTGTCAGTCTCTAACCAGAGGAACCAGAAGTGTCTCCAAAAGCGTGTGGGTCCACTCAGCACTCTCCCAGCTGCGGGGTCACTGCAGCTGCACTCGGTACGCGCCTATCAGCAGCTTCACCTGCAACAGCAAAGGCTTCATATAAAGCTTGTTCACATTTAACTTCCATGTACAACACTTCTTCTAATATAAAAAAGCATGATGAGACTCATACCATCACCAGTGACCAAGAAAGAGATGAAAAATACCTAGAACCAACAGGAACAGACAATGTGTGTTTAAGAACATCAGTTCCTGCAGCACTACTGCAAGAGGAAAGGCCTGTGACAGGACTCAGCAGGGGCTGGTGTTGGAAGAAGTAGCCCCAAGTCTGAACTGAGCACATACACACTTTCATCTGAGTAAGAGCTCCCTTTTTCCCTTTAAGGAAAAAAAAAAGCCACAATAAAACATTTATTTAAGAACATAAGTTTTAAATGTGAAGCTCTAGAAAATTTACTGGTGCATCTTCCAAGGACAAAAATAAACGCTACCACAAGAGGATGGTATTCATCCTGCAACATGTGGTGGGACTGTTGCACCAACAACTGGGAAATGCAACAGCCCACACTGCCTACTGAGCAGCAGGCTCCACATCCCAGTAAGTACTTCCAAGTTCTCCTGAACACACAAGCAAAAACATCTGTATGCAAAAAAATAACTGACACTCCACTATGTGGTAGTCATTAAATTCACACTATGGATGGGGAAGATGTGTAGCCGTAACGTTCCTTCGTCCTGGTGCAGGAACTGTTCTGACCAAAAGGAGGTTGTGGAGAGGTGGGTGCTGGCCTCTCCTCCCAAATGAACAATGACAGGACCAGAGGAAATGGTCTGAAGTTGTGGCAGGGGAGGTTCAGATTAGAAATTAGGAAGAAATACTTTACTGCAAGAGTGGTCAGGCACTGAACAGCCTGCCCAGGGAGGTGGGAGAGTCACCACCCCTGGAGGTATTTCAGAAACATGTAGATGTGGCACTTCAGGGCATGCTCTAGCAGCCACGACTGTAGGGGGTTTGTGTGCATATGGTTAGACCTTGTGACCTCAGAGGTCCTTTCAAACCATGACAATTCTGTGACTGCAGGATAAAAACACTAAATTATGATAGAGCTGAGATCTGTGGCAGTGTTCCTAAGTTCTGGCAATGTCACAGGATGGAGCTGTAACTGGTGGGAACTGGGCAGCAGAGACAGTGGGAAGTCCTTAGTTCTACATTTGCAACGTACAAGCAGGAAGCATTTAGACTATGGAATAATTGTTGTACTCAAAATTAAGTGTGTATATTAATTTTGTGAGCATTCTGTACCTTGGCGGTAGGAGCTTCTGCCAACCGTATAAAAAGCTTGTTAAGGCCTGCAGTGGGGCTGAAGGAGTAAATAAAGTGACTGTCCTGAAAAGAAGACCAAAAGGGACACAGTTAATGGCAGGATAGGGCTGAAGGTGCTGTGGGAGTGGAGGAACAGAACACAACCTTCTAACTGCATGTTTTCTGAAAGAAAGTTGCACTTCCTGCAAAGAGCCTCTCGTGCTGCCACAGAGGAAACAAACCCACTTGCAGCAGCCTGCACAGCCATGCATTTCATAGATTAAAAAAATAAAAATGAATCATTAGAAATATGAGGTAAGTTCATAAAACAGCAAAATAGTTATATTTAAGAACCTACCTGGGTCAAAAAACGTGAGAGACCAGGAGAATTTGAGAAGTGAAACAGCTTTAAGTTCCGAATTCCCACCCGCCTGCTCAAACCAAGTCCCAGGAGGGTTGAGATTGGAAGGAACCCTCTGGATGTCATCCAGTCCAACCAGGCATCATCTGGTGCTCATACAGGGCCACCCAGAAGCAGGCTGTCCAGCACCATGTCCCTACCTTGTAAGGCTTAAGTTTTCACAGAGTCTGGTATACACGGGGTTTGTAGTTCTCTCCATATACAAAGAATGAAGTTTAATTTGAAAAAACCCCAACCCTATCATGATTTAAAAAAAATGCTTCATCATATTGCTCAAAATAAACATTGAGGGCCAAAGATTTCCCAGGCTGCTCCATTAAGACTTTATAAAGCAGTTTTAGTCAATCAATCATAGGAAAAGATTTACCAAAAATACTGGGAGCTGGAATTTGTCGTTTAAAACCACAGCTTGTACACTGCAGGGTCCGCAGAGCCGAGCAACGACTTCTTTACCAAAGAAATTTGCGTGGAAAATGAAGAGAAGAATTCCAGATCCTGAAAGGGAAGGCAGTTGAGTCACATGAATTTGAAATGAGATGCATTATTTAGAACAGCCACGTACAATGAGTGTTTGAAGACAGTTGGTACAAATACATATAAAAATACAAATATTCTATAGTATCTATTAACCACTAATGGGGTGCCAAAGCAGCACAAACAAATCCCTTCTCGCAAGCCAGTGGATCCCAGCACAGAACACACTGACTTGGTCACTAAGCTGAGGCCTTTAGGCAGCGGCAAGAATGTCATGTGGCTGTTAGAAAGGAAAGCAAACTCCACACAGCGATCCTGGGCCTTGGGATTTCAGGTTTGTCTAAAGAGGGTTATGGAACTTGATGTGGTTTGGGGGTCTGTTCTCTCGGCAGGGGCAACCCAGCAACGTCACTGAAGGAACAATCTTCAATACCCACAAATGCCTCATTTTAATACGTAACTTATAAAAGGTTTCTTAATTCTCCAAAGGATACAGATAATTAAGAACTGGAAGAATCATATTACAGCTCCTAATAGCCAGAAAACCAGGCAGACACAACCACTTTCACAAAGAATTGTCTAGGCTGGAAGGGACCTTTAAGTTTGTGTAGTCCAACCACCAACCTAACTCTGATTAAAAAAAAACCAAACAAACCCATCACTGAACCATGTCCCTGAGCACTGTGTCAACCCGTCTTTTAAATACCCCCAGGGACGGTTCCTCAACCACTTTCCTGGGCAGCCCATTCCAATGCTTGATAACCCTTTCAGTATCAAAAGTTTTCCTAATATCCAATCTGAACCTCCCCTGGTGCAACTTGAGGCCATTGCCTCTTGTCCTGTTGCCTGTGATTTGGGAGAAGACCGACCCCTGCCTCTGCACAACCTCCTTTCAGGTCATTGTACAGAATGATAAGGTCTCCCCTCAGGCTCCTCCAGGCTAAACAACCCCAGCTCCCTCAGCCCCTCCTCAGAAGACTTATTCTCCCTCTACTCCATAGCTGGAGCATCCTTACAGTAATGCACTGCAATACAGCCAGTCATACAACAACAATTTTGCGTAATGGATACTTCAAGACATACTTACACAGCAGTTTCTTAACACACCGTCCTACCTTCCCACTACACCCCCTAAAAAAGCCCAACCCAAAACCCAAACAAACCACCAGTACAACCCCCACTTACCTTCTGGCACATTTTGTGGGGGTTTATAGTTAAAATCCGTAGAAAAGTCTGGCCCTTCACAGAGACGATGACACGCAATCGGAAAGACTGGCTCCAGCAAAGCAAGGCGAGCTTCAAAATAATCCCTGATGGTGTCTTCTGCGACTCTGGAGAGCCTGAGAGACCAAACCAGTGAGGCCTGTACTTCACATCGCAAAATTACTTCAGCAGACAGACTTGATGAGAGCTGAGGCAGAAAAGGATTCTGGATGCCCTTTTCTGGATTGTTTTCAGGAGCGAATGCCTTCACCACTTCATTTACACACAGGTGAACCCCAAGCCCCAACACTTTCTTAATAAAACGTTTTCCCAGTGACCTGTTTGGGAAATTAATCTGTTGGGTCCACAATAATAAAAAGCTGAGACAAATGCACTGCAGCAGATCAAAATATGTGGGCAGTCGGAATTGTTTTAAAGTCTCTTTATGTAGAAAGATGTCCCCGAAACACCAGTATGTACCCAGTGGCTAAACTGGAACAGGCAACGGCCTTCCCGGCCTGGCTGATTCACCAACCTCACAGCAAGTACAATGGAAAAATAAGCAAGTAAGTCACTGTATACTTTTACTGGCAATACCATCAGAGAAATGCTGTTCCCACATAAACTCTACTAATACTGCAGTGAAAAAGTAACAATGCTATGATTAAATAGCAAAATTGGGGGGTGTATGTGTTTGGCTTTTTGGGCTGAGGGGTGAGTAGTGCTCCAATGAGTAGCACAGCCTTCAAAGCCAGACTATGTCCACCAGCAGTGCTGGGCACCTTTACAAGCAGGTTACTCAGCAATCCTCTTCAGAAAGCTGTTTGGGCACAAAGGAGTTTTTAAATCTTTGGCGAGGCAAAGGTCCCGACTCTCAGCTTTAGGGCTTTTTCAGGGATTGCTGAGCACACGCTCCCCTTCGTGCCAGCCCAGACCTAAACCTGAAGCCTCTGACAGGAAAGAAGCCACAGGAACTGCTGTACCAGAGCAAGCCCAGCAGCCCATCCAGCCCAGCTTCCAGATGCTACACAAAGCCGTACTAAATACGGGAGATTAAACACTTGAGGTTTTCCTGTCCTAGTTTCCCTCAATCTGATTTAGAGGCATCCAAAACTAGAGACTGCAGCCAAATCACACCTCTCCTTCCATCTACTTAATCCCTTCTAAAATCCCACGCATCTGTGACCACAGCATTCTGCAGCAATGAGATCCATAATTCAGTTTTTCTGTGCAAAGATATTCCTCCATTTCAAACCTATCACTAAACCGTTCAACAGGATGGCCAGCAGAACCTGCCTCATGGCTTTGGGTTATTTGCTGCTGTTGTTTTCTCATTTTATTTTAGATTTTGAGCTTTTAATCTGTCCTAAATTGACATGTATCACTGCCCTGAGCCTGTCCTCACAGAAGCTACTCTGCATCTCTGATCATCTTCACTTCTCCTTTTTGCTTCACCTGTTTTTGAAATAAGGTGAAAGGAATGGCACACACTAATCACTTTTTATTTTCTGATCCACTACTACTGTATCATCTCCCTTCCTGACTGACAAGAAGCACTGAACTGGTACTTTCAGGCAATAAGCCCAGAGGCTTCCTCAGCTGCAGGAGCTGTGTTGCTCCCTGTATAATTCACATTACTGAGTGACACCCCACAGACAGCACTTTGCTTTTATCAATATTTAATTTCAACTGCCATTGCACTGGCAAAATTGCATGTTCAATATCACCCAAAACTCATTATTCAGATTATCCAAAACTGAAGGTGACAGATTTTAAGTATGAAATGAACTGGAAAAGGCACCGGACAGTGGATGCGTGACAAAGTCTGGATGCACTGAACAGCAGGAACCGGATCACTTTTACCCACGTCCTTGCTGCTGCCTTCAAAACTATCCCTCACAAGTAATGATTTCCTTCCCTCAGGGAAAATCAGCACATCCCGTTTATCCACCTCAGCTGCCCCTGCTGACTTCAACAAGTTTCCCAGGTTTGAAAAATTATTATTAGTTTTTATGTTGTTAGCACATTTATTTTTTTGTTTGTTTTCCATTTAGCCTGCTATAAGAAGAAAAGACTGCTTACAGCTTCCATCTGCTCAGGACAGATGCTGGATGCAGTGATCTGCAACGCCTTGGACAAGCTTCACAGTATGTTACAAATACTAGCATGATGATACTGTCCTCCCAGTATGAAACTGGATCAAAACCCATCAGTCCAGCAAAAAAATCAGTAGTACAAAGTCTAGCTGGAAGCCAGTCATTACTGGTGTACCCCCCTCAGGGTCAATACTGGGTCCAGTCCTGTTTAACCTCTTCATTAATGGCCTGGACGATGGGGCAGAGTGTGCCCTCAGCATGTTTGCAGAGGATGACACAAAACTGGGAGGAGTGGCTGATACACCAGAGGGTCATGCTGCCATCCAGAGGGACCTTGACAGGCTGGAGAATTGGGCCAACAGGAAAGCCATGAAGTTCAAAAGAAGTGCAAAGTCCTGCACCTGGGGAGGAACAACCTCAGGCACCAGTACATACTGGTGGCCACCCAGCTGGAAAGCAGCTTGGCAGAAAAGAACCTAGTGGACACCAGGGTCAACATGAGCCAGCAACGTGCCCTTGCTGCAGAGGCAGACAGGTTCAAGCTGCATTAGACCAAGGGAGAGGATGCTTCTCTACTCATCACTGGTACTACATCCAGTTCCAGTCTCCTCACTACAAGAGAGACATGGACATACCAGAGACAGCCCAATGAAGAGCCACAAAGGTGATAAGGGGACTGAAGCACCTGATATGCGAGGAAAGCCTGAGAGAGCTGGGCCTGCTCAGCCTGCAGAAGAGAAGGCTCAGGGGGATCTTATCAATATATCATCAACACACAGCTGAAGTGAGGGGAAAAAAGGACAAAGCCAGGCTTTTTTCAGTTGTGCCCAGTGACTGGACAAGGGGCACAAACAGAAACACAGGAGGTTCCCTCTGAACATCAGGCAACGTTTTTAGTGTGAGGGTGACTGGGCACTGGCACAGGTTGCTCAGGAAGGTTGTGGATTCTCCATCACTGGAGATGTTCAAAAGCCATCTGGACAGGGTCCTGGGCAATCAGCTCGAGATGGCCCTGCTTGAACAGGGGCGTTTGACAAGATGAACCTCCAGAGGTCCCCTCCAACCTCAACCATTCTGCGTTGTTGTGATTCTGTAGTTTTGTAACTGAGTTCCTCTAGAATTCATAAGCAAAGACAACCTTGCCCTGGAAATGTACTTATTTGTGTTCTACTGGTTTGCACTAAAACATTTTTTACCTGACATTTCACTTTCCAGATGTTCCACAGATTTCTGCCTTACAGAGGCACTCCCTGACCTCCCTTATGCCCCCCACTGCTATGATCACACAGGAGCGTTTGCTCACAGATCTTACATATTAAACCTCTTAGTCTAAAAGATACTTTCCAAACTTTTTAGTATACTTAAATTTAGCACTTAATATGGTTCCAAAGGAAAGAGCACTAACAACTATTTAAAACAGAATTAAGAATAGTGGTAGCGCTACCGCACATGTGAGTGATTGTCTCAAGGCAACTTCTGTCCAGACAGATTTAGGATGTTTGCTGATGGGAAACACAAGAGATCAGAGACAGAAACCAGTCAGGGCTTTCTAAACACTAAAAGAGGAGAGAACGATCTGGGACTGCACGCTACTTGATAGATTGTCTTATGTTTTGTATATAAATCTTAAGGAATCTTTCACTTCTAGTAATTCCCATTTTCTCCTTTTCACCCTCCTAATCAGTGTCTAAGCAAGTGTCTGCTAATTCTGTTACTTCCCATCATTTTCATTTCACATGATATATTAGTTAGCTTCCTCCCCAAATGAGATCTGTTTTTCCCTAAAACCTCTCCCCTTTTCCTCTTGATTTAAACCAAAATCACGATGCACCTGGTATTGCAAACTTCACCAGAACAAACTTCAAAGTGCAGTTTACTCACGTTTCCAAATGACTCTTGAGCTGCTCATACACCAGCACGTTATTGCACTGCTTGGCAAAATGCAGGGCGCTGTTCTGGTGCTTTGACAAGATGTTACAGTCTGCTCCACTTTCAATCATAAGCCGCACTATATCAGAATTCCCTCTCTTACAAGCCTGTGAGAAAGGGAGAAAATGGAAGGATGGGCAACAGTGATGAATTCTCTGCTAGAACACAGCATAATATTGAAGTAAGCAGATGTGCAGAACTTAAAGTCAGAAAATAAACTTAGGTATTTGCTCTGCAAATGCTAACACAACTTGAAACTCACAACCACTAAGTTACAACTTCATAAATATTTTATCTTCATCCAGGAAACTCCGCACATCTGGTCCCACAGAAGCAGCAACACTCAGGGTTACTAAGGGGACTTAATTAGGGGAAAAAACTGAAAAAAGAAATAGATAAAACAAATCCTCAAAGTTCTGTGAATCTAATCTGCTGGAGTTCAGTAACTGTAAACTTTATTACCACTGTTTATCTGAATACATGGGTTTCTACAGAAATGTTCAGAATGACTACAGGAACACTTCCAAGTGACTGTTTCTAGGAATCTCTCTTCAACTGGTACTTCAGGCTACCAGAATTTGCCCCAGACTGCTATTTAGCCCTGTTAGACAGGCACTGACACCAACTGCCTAAGTGCCCACAGCTGCTCAACATTACTTACAGCAAGAACTTCAGGGCATCTCAACCAAAGCCTTGACAAAAGTACAGGAGAGGCCGATGAAGGCTTTACTACGAAGAATGCAAACACATGCCCTTGGTCACTTGCTTTTAAAACACTCAAGACAAATTAGGGAAAGGCACAAGAGATAGAAGTTTCTTTCTTCATGAGGCCTTCCAGAAGTTAACTTCTGAAATTTGTTTCAGCTCTGACCTTTCAGCTGTGCTTTCAATCCGTAACCTCCCATAAATAAACAGAGCCACCTGCACCCCCTCAACAAAATCCCACAAAAATCCCACACTACCTCGAAGAATTAAATGTCACTAATTCCCCACCATCACCACCCGTTTTAAAAGATATGATCCAACTCCTACAGTTAAACAGTGACCCGATAAACACATTTATAACCTTATCCACACACAGCTAAATTTGTTCCAGAAAGTTACTGGAAACAAAGATGCTGTTCTTTGTATCTGCACAGCAAAACAAATATCCAAAATAAGTCACTGTAGGCTGCCAATTAGAAAGTACATGCAGCTGTGCATCAAACACTAATAAAAT
This sequence comes from Thinocorus orbignyianus, assembly GCA_013400375.1. Classification (NCBI taxonomy): domain Eukaryota; kingdom Metazoa; phylum Chordata; class Aves; order Ciconiiformes; family Thinocoridae; genus Thinocorus; species Thinocorus orbignyianus. The sequence continues at coordinate 622,823 of VXBW01002690.1, read as the reverse complement.
CTTTAAAAACAATGAAGGTCAAAACTGAAGTTCATGGAGGCAACCAAATTCTGAAGGGATTTTGGACTGAAGTGGTTGAGGAAGCCACAAGTGTATTATCATTTTCTTTACAGAAAATGTGGATTCCTCCCACTTATTAAGCCTTGCAAAGGACAGAAGAGAAACAATACCCCATTGTCTTGGAAAGAAAAGCTTTTATAACCTCTTCTGCAAACAAACTGCCTTAAACAGCCTACACACAAATACAGTACATTTATCAGGAAGGGGAACTTTGACAAAATTATCTGATATAAACAAACAAACAAAAAAGTATTAAGAGGACCACAGACTGTTTCAAGGGTCTTAGAGTTTTCACATTACAATAACAACAACAACAAAAAAATTTTTCTTTTGTGGTGGGGAGAATAAAGGTGCAGAACAGGCAGTCTCCAGAAGGAAACTGCAAACCAGTTCATTTCTGTTCTGCAATGAAGTGACAGAAGTCGATCACAGCTACAGCCAAGTGAAGGATTCTCCTTCCTGGAATTTTCCTCTTCCTGATGACAACTGGATTATCTCTTATATTTAAAACCACACATGCATTTCTTTTGAGCAAAACAATGGAAGAGGATGATGAGCCACATGTAACACTGTGTGCTGGCAGCATCTGCATTTAATATTTAGACGTAACAGTACATCAAAAAAAATGGGTTAAAACGCTGCCTAGAAGAGCTAAGAGTAGTATTTGTATTTCAAATATAGTACATCTTCCCTAAATCAATTCTACAAATACACTTTTATGTTTTATTTGTTTGTCAAAAGTATCTACTATTAAACCATGCCAGGACAAACACTGAGTTTACCTTCATTAAAGCAGTTTCACCGCTGCTCTGCTGCATGTTCACAAATGCCCCAGCTTCCAGAAGAATAGCTACTGTTGTTAGAAAATTCTGAAAAAAGAAACAAAAACCCACAAGTCTAGTAAGTAGAAAATATTCTAAATTTACTTCAGAACATATAGTGGCAATTATTTAAAATCCAACAGTAAAATCCAGAGCATGAGACATGACACAATTAACAGTGTCTTCTCCCATGGCTAGCAAAGAGCAGTCCAGACGCAGGCAAGCAGCCAGCCACAAGTACTAACAATTCTTACTTTTTTTTCTAAAACTTGAATAGTGAACACCATGGGAAGAACACAGTATGACTGTAATCAAGCTCCTTTTTGGTCTTTTATCTACTGTACATAGGAAAACAGATGAGCTGACTTGAAAAGCAGAGAGCACCCATAAAACACCCTCTGCCTTACTGGCCTAGATGGCCTTAGTTTGAGCAGAGCTCACTACTCCCTCCATCTCCCGACTCTCAAAAAGCAAACCCTGCTTAATCAGAGATTTCCCCTCAAATCTCCAAGTTTGGATCCTGCGCAGCCTGAGATCATAACAAGCAATTCTAACACAAAAACTTCAGTCCCCACGACAGAGTAATTCAGAGATACCCTTTGCTTCCACCTTCCTTCTAGGTAGCCCTACAATATTCTCTGCTCAGGGTAGGGTTTGCGATCAGAATTTATTGATGCTCGAGTAACCACATATAAGTAAAAATGTAAGTAAATATAAGTAAAAGAGCCAATAATCACAAATACAACAATAACCAAGCAAACCTTTTCAGCAGCGTGTATCAAGGCAGTTGTTCCATTTTTCTGTCTACCATTAACTTTAGCTCCTTTCCTGATTAAGACTCGGAGAAGGTCATCATGCCCACCAGCAGCTGCAAGCATTACTAGGGTCATTCCACTTGCGTCCTGTAACAAGAAACATTGTCATTTAAAAAAAAAAAAAAATTAAAAAATCAAATGCTTTAAGATAAAGCTCCAAGACAAAAACTGCAAGTGCATCAACAGGTTTCACAAAGATTCCCCTCGCTGGCAGGAGAATTCACACTGACATAGCTGCTAGATACTGGCAAACTATCACCTCCCACTTCCCTTCTTCACAGGTCTCACACACTGAGCTCAGCTACTGCAAAATCCATCATATTTCGAGGACCAGAACATGAAGGAGGAAATCCTGAATGAGCCAGCAAGAAAGGCAGCAAGGGATCTGAGGGAGGGGATGACAGCAAAACGGTGGAAAAAGAAATCAGCAGCCACTGGAGGAAAAATGCAATGGTTCAAGACAGCTGCGACCACAACACTGCTTTTAGATTTTATCAGAGTACATGTCCAAAGAGTTCCGTGAGCGGCCAGACTCCTCACTCCTTGCATTTTCCACCAGATTGAAAGATTACATGCTGGTCTCAGTAGTTTGCATTAAATCTTAGCATAATGTATCATTCTCAAAATGCTACATAATGCAACTACAGAAGATCTGCAGTAAAAATACTGTTATCAGAGATTTTAATCCTCAAAAATGGAACCATAGTACTACTTCACAGGAAACATCCTAAAAGAAAAAACAGTAAGAACACAGCTGATGAAGAACTGGCAGAAAACTATTCATGGAGTGAAACAGCCCCAGCACGTCAAACAATGTTCAATTTTGTTTTAAAAAAAATGTATAGATGTTCTAGATAGTTTAGTCACTTGACATGATGGGTATCATCATTCCTCACACCATGTAAAGTTGCACGTTTAACATTAAGTTAAATCCAGTGGGCGAATCTGCTGCATATCCAGCTACTGGGACGCTTCTGTCAAAATTCTGTTTCTATCAAACTTCATTTTTAATTTGGAAGAAGTGGATAACAAATATTGAAGCCTGGAGTTCTGTACTCCCTTTTCTCACCTTGCACTTTTTTTTCCAAGGTGAGACCAAAATCTGCTACTAGGAAGAGGGGAAAACTTTCAAAACCAGATTTATACTCTTCTCTCCCGCCCCTCTCCAATACTTCTACTACAGAGAAATTACCTCTTGATCCAGATTATATTCCTTGTTTGAAGAAAGTGCCATCTTTACTGTCATATAATCTCCACTTTTAACAGCATCCCTCAAGAGAGCTAGAAAATAAACCCAGTAAAATCAATAGGATAATCTGAAATGCCAGCTAAGAAACGCCCCTTCCTCCCAGTAACTACTCACTACTTGATACTGGTTCTGTTAACTCATGATTCTCATCTTCTCCATCAAGATGCTTCTGAAAATCTTCTAGTGTCAGCCACTCCAACTGCATGTCCATACCCAAACTCAGGACTTGCTGCTTGCCATCTATCATGGATTTGATTTTATGGAAGGAAAAAAAAAAAAAAAGGGATAAGTAACTTAAAAATTTCCAAACCAATTCATTGCTTGCTGTTGCTTCAGCAAGCTTGACATACTGCTACTTTTCATTCAGACAGACTTTGGAAGTCAGCATGGAATGGTTCCAAATGATGAACGCTACGTTACAAACAGACACAAAGTGCTTTCACCTGAAATTGCTTATCTGTTGTAATAATTGAGGCTGAAGTGATACCTGATGGTGAACACTCCATTACTGTAATAGCAGAACCACACTGGAAACACACTGAAAAGTTATCAGTGAGTTTCAAAAGAAAACATCATTTCAGCCTCCCGGGGAGACAAGAACTGGAGCACTAAAAGATGCAAGTAGGAACGGGGAAAATACGAACTGCTACTGCCCTGCGTTTGTTTCTACCGCTCACCAGAGCTCTCTACTTGACACACACCCTCTCCTCCATCTGCTGCTGCAGAGTGTAAGTCAACATCTCCTATAGTCCTCCTTTCCTTGTACACCTCACTGTACTGATTTTAACTCTTCTATGAACTTATACTCTAGCAAAGACTCTCCTCTTTTACAGTTATTCTGAGAATGTTCACTTTTTTTCTTCTGAAGCTACACTAAATAAGCCAAATGTATTTTTGATGTCCTTAACGCCTGGAATATTAAGACAGTTACCAAGAGTAGCTACTTGAACCACTAAGGACTATTACTTAACAAAGTTTAAGCAAGTGATCAGAGTTCATTTAGAAAAGGTCTGTTCTCTTTCTGTTAATTAATGATTGCCGAAACACAGCAGCAAGCTTGACAACCGAAGCCAAAACTGGGGAGAGCTAACCTTCAGCTACCCTGAACAAGTACGAGTTCTGACTGCTTTCAAGATGGCATTATCTTCCCTTTAAGAAATGTACTTTAGAATTATGCATAAATAACTACTTTGAAAATATGGTTTAGTATCTGTGATGAACAGAGGACACATGCTGTATAAGGAAAAAATAATTAATATTTGTTTGTTCCTGCTTTTCTTAAGCATTGCGAGCATCTATGCTGCTTTCAAACAGCAACAGCTATTTGAAGCATTATAGCTCCTCCTGTATCCATTCATAATTACCTAATCTTCCTCAGCTCACCCTCATCAGAGTAGCAACAGAATTTATCCTGCACAAAATCATCCAAAATTTTACTGAGATCAAGAGTGGTAACATTAATGCTCCACTATACTACTAAGAATAGAAATACAACACAGACATTTTCCTGTGCATATCAAATCATCCGGCTCTACATTCCTGATGGGAACCTCTACTAGTTTTTCTAAACATATAAAGCGTGTATTCATAACATCATCAGAACACTTCTGGAAATAGCCAATAGTTGAATGAATTCCTCTAAAATAAGATTACTGTTACATGCAACAGAAGCACAGCTTAATGCAGTAAGTGAGAAAAGGCAAAATCTTGACTTGTCTGCAAAAATGTTAATTTCCATACACTTGCACACTTCATACACCCAAGTACAGCATTCTCATGAAGCATACATTAACAAGGCCATTAAACAGCAGATTTTTGTTCCTAAAAATTAAACACGAAATTCTTTTTTCTGGCACGTGGTACAAAACTATACAACACCCAGAAGTAAGAGAGGAATAAGAGGAGAATCTCCTGAAGGGTCTTTCCCTTCTCTCTTTTAAAGAGTTAACACTTACTTTTTAGGCTCTTTTGTTCTTTTGTGCTCTTTTCTTCTTTTTCAAACTCTTTTTTTTGAGATTTTTCTTTTGTTTCAGTTTTTACTTCTTTCTCCTGATATTGAGAACAAAGATCAAATTAAAGTGGTGAAGAAAAAATAGAAAATAAAGTTCTTTCAACACCCCAACAAGAAATTATATTTAAAATTAATGCTACTGAAACCTGTATGTAACAGACTGTGGACATTCCTATGAAAAGAACTAAAGAGGTAAGGCAGGAGTTAAGTCTGTGAAGGCTTCTTCTCTAAAAGAGGTGTTATTTCCAATCTAAACCAACTTCAATTCAGACTTCTACTGAATCCCAGCCATGCAAGGTACTTTATGGCATGAGGTGCACACCTGCCAAAAGTTTTCATTTGTTCCAAATATGGAATCTGAATAGAATGTAATTATTTCAAAGTATTTGAAGCACCACACTGAAAGCAGTTATGATAGTACTGACTTGGACCTTAACTGAGAAAACTCCACATTTGTATATAGGTGGTTCCAAGTTTTCCAACTTACATACACAGAATATTACAGCAAGAGTCATTTGTGACTTGGAAAAACCCACCCAAAGCCACCATATCCCCACAGAAGGTTGTTCTTGGCAATATCCTGCATCACAGAGGAAATTTACAGCAGATGTAGATATATAAGAAAATTCACCAAAATAGAATTCAGTTGCCTCCACCAAAGGTTGCCTTTTTCCTCCAGTAACCCTCTCATCCCCATTCTCCATTCAGCCAGCAAATTCCAAGCTGCAGAGCAGGTGGGACAAAGCTCCTTGGCATGGTTTTCCATCAGTCCCCAACACCAACCTGGCACATGGAACAGCACTGGCTTTCTGAAAAAGGAGCCCCCACAAGAACTACAGACTGAATTTATCATTAAGTGCTACCCTTTCTTTGTCATAGGAAAAACATCAATTAAAATAGATGATTTTGGTGTATCATCATGTGTTAGCAGAGCTGAGACAGATAATCTGTTTTTCTCATCCTCTCTCCCCCACAAAACCTCAGCTTTTGATCACTGTCGTGATTACCCAGCAGCACAGACAGCTATTGATCCCTGCAGATGCTCAGTATTTAGGAGGAGACCCATCACTTACTGAAGGGATTACCAGATATTTGCTACACAGGGAGGCTGGTAAAATGAGTAATCCTGAATCCTAGTCCAGATTTCCAACACTGATCAGATGCACAAACACCTCACATTTATTTTTGGAGGTAAATTGAACGGAAAGAACGGTTCAGTGTGCAAACTGACTCCAAATAGAGAATACTGTACTATAAATTGACCTGACAGTGTTCTGTAATCAGAACTACAAAAGGAAAGACAGGCAGCTGAAACATGCAGTGATTTTATTTTAAAAGAACAATCTGCTTGGGCCAACAGTTTAGTGAAGCCAAAAAACCTCCAAACCTTTTCCACCAAACCCACTCACATAGTAAGTCCACAGCTGCTCTGGAGAGTAACTAACCAGTTACAGAAAACATTGTTTAAGCCTCTTAAACTTAAAAAATGGCAGAATGTCTCCCCTGGTTCCTTGGAGCACGTCCTTCCACAGAGCACAACCATAGAAAGGCACACAGACAACTTGCTGAGAGCGCTGGCTGCAGAACCATAAGCAAATTGCTGATTTCTTCATGTTTGGAGTGAAAGGATTTTTACACTACTTGTAAATAAGAGAGAATTCCAAAGATTTATCCGATCATCACCACTGATGTCCCTTTCTCATGAATGCTATTGTTTCAAATTACAAGAAAATACCTGAATAAGAAAGGGACATGCCATTTCACTTAATTAAATAACTTTTTGAAACTGGGCTACGCCTCATAGTAATTGCTTAACTGTGTTTACAAGTGCTTTCAACACTAGGTTCCTGCAAAAACACTCTTTTTTTCTGTAGCTCTACTCTGAGGTTATACGACATAATTCTCTACTCCAAAATCAACTTCTTTAAGGTGGTCTCTTCCATACATTCGACAATCTCAAGCCAAGGACCACAGCTGAACCTACAAAAGGAATTCACCACCACCGAATTACAGCCTCAGAAGCAAGACATAATCTAGTAAGTATTAAGGTGTTTTGGCTGCAATTTTGTTATAAATCAGAAAGAGATTTCTCTGAGCAGCCCAAGTTTTATGAACTGCAAACTATATTAGAACAGTTGGAAGCAGGTGAAAGAAACCATATTCTCAGAAACATCTGAGAAATACTGGTGGGTTCCCCTCCCACCTTTTTTTCTTTTACCCCTACCATCCTGCTTTTCTTAAAACACTACTGTATTAAATAAGAAAACTAAATATTCCAGTATTTGGTTGCCTTAATTCTTAGAACAGGTACAGCACTTGTAATTACTATGATACCATGTTATGCAATTAAGCATTTTCTGTCAGGAATTCCAACAAGCCAAGCCAGCAGCACAATTATCTGGGAGACTTGGGGGCAGAAGCAATTGCAGCAGCTCTCAGGCAGGAGCTAATGCAAGTACAGTATAACAGAGTGGCTGGCTTTTGAGAGAGATCACCTGTGTGTTTTAGCTCAAAAGTGCACTTCATTGTGCCACGCTGGATGGACATCTGTTGCAGAATGGCTACAGGAGCAGGGCCCTGGATCCATGGAAGCATTGTACAAGCAATCCTCTTGTTAGCCTAAGTGTTTAGCATAAGTAGGATTTTAGCCACAGCAGGCCTCAGTGAGAACTGCAAGTTACGCTGACAAGGAAGAAGAGCCAAGGTCACACAGACCCTGCAAGAATGATAAACAAGGAGAGAGGGAGAGTGTCCTTCTGGAATGTTGGAGAACCTTGAAGCAGAAACTGCAAGTAGGAGGTGTATGAACATGTAATCTTTAGAAGCCTAGCCAATTAGTGTGTGACAAGTAGGCATAATTTACAGTAAGTGTACAAATATCTGAGCTATCCGAATAAACACTGGAGCTTGCTTTATCACTCATACTGAGTCGGCGGCATGTCTTCCCGGGCCCCTCCCGACAGACATCTGCAGAATAAAGTCAAACAGTGGCAACTGTTGAAAGTGGGGAAAACAAAGCTAAAAGTGACAGCATGCTTCGGAGGGACAGCACATGTCATTCTAAGTAATTATACATAAAAACCAGGGGAAATTCATATTTTCACATTTAAAGACAACCTCCTCCCCACCTAAAGTATTCCCTCCTGAATCCAGAATGTTTTCAGTCTTTCCTCTGCATTGTGCAGGGGACTCCTCTTTGCATCAGCCAGCTGATTAAACTTTCCAATTTCTATTTTCATCTTTGCCATCATGAACAGTAGCCTTTTGAGTTATCTGTACATTAAAGGTTTGATTTGACCCCCAGCTCCCACCCCAATGCCTTCACATTGCTTACCTCCCCAGCTGAATCAGTGGACTTGCATCCTCTTTCATCAGTGCTCAATTTCAAACCCTTCTGCACTGGTGAAGGAGCAGGCGACACTTTGTCCGACTCTCCTGGAACCATTTTTACTTTTTCTTGACCTTTTTGGATTTTGTGCATGCTTTTCTTCTCTAAATAGGTATCCTGAGTTTCCACTTTTCTACCTTCCTCTTTATAATCTTCAGCCTTCGGCATTTTTTTTTTCTTTCTTTTAACCTTAACATCAATACTATCATCTTCATTACTTGCTGACCCATCAAGATACCTATCAGCAACGGAATCTTTTTCAGCAATTTCTTGTTCCAATCTCTCTTCTCCACTTACTACCTTTTGCTTCTCGTCTTTATTTTCAGAATTTAAGTCTGAATTTTCATTATCAGTGCCCTGAGGAAATACATCATCTAGAGTACTTGATTCTGAGTCAAACTGAACATCTCCATGCTTCTCCTTCCGTGATTTTTTATTTTCTTTAGAATCTTCTTTAGATTTTATTTTTGAATCTTTAGCTTCTCCCTTCTTTTTCTTGATTTCTTTAGTATCTTCTTTCCTTTGCTTCTTGGGGTCCTTTGAATCCTCATTGGATTCTGAAGTCCTTTTTTTTTGTTTTGAATCTGAAACAAAAGTATCTGAGGAATTATCACATTCTGTTTTGGGTTTTTCTTTCAGTTTTGAAGACTTGGACTTTTTCTTCTTCAGATCATCTGGACTTCTATCCTCTCCATCTTTTGATTTCCTTTTTTTTTTCTTTGGTGAAACATCATCTTTTGTTTCACTTTGCCAGTCACTGTCAGAGTCTGCTTCAAATACATCATCATTTAGAGACAGTTTCTAAAAGGTAAGGAAAAAAACCAAAAGATTTCTTTTTCCATTAAAATGCATCACTTTGGTGTAAACTATACAAAAATGGTAGTGGTGGTGCTTGGGAAAAAGTAAATTTTTAAGTGCTTTAATCTTTTTGTCACTGCAAACATCATACTTCATTGCCAAACTGTAAAATTTGTAAAAACTATTCTACCTCACCTAAATTACGTTACTACCTGCTTGGACAAGCGTCAATACACAAACAAGGAAACCAATCAGAGATCCAACAACCAGATTCCAGAACAGAACAAAATCTGAACTATTTTATAGCAAAACCAACTAACGTGACTTTATAAAATTTACCTCCAGGTTTCTCTGAAGTAGGGTACCAGTTTTCAAAAAAAGACCCTCAGGCTTCATTTTCAAACTGACTGAGCAGTCAAAAAAAATTTTAAAAATAAAGCTACATGCTGCTTTCTTGCAATTATTTTTTCTGTATTCCTATATCAGCGAATTAAATGGCTAACATAGCCAAAACTCACCAATCTGCTACACAAAGCAGGAGAGTGAACTGAGCAGAACCCAGCTTCACAAGACACTATGCACGTGGGTTGGGAATGGGGGTTGCTTATATTGTCAAAAACGAACTAAAATGACCATATGTAATTCATAAAGTCCCATTAAAGAGTGAAATAAAGTCTAGAAGGATTTAGAGTCTACAAGCAAACTTGTCAATAATAAAAAAGACAAAACCTGAACCAGAGAGCAGTTAACAATATTCAGCTTCACATGAAACAAAACACTTAAGAGATCGAAGACATTCTGTAAGTCTTCTTAATTCCACATCCCAAATGTCCTCCCTTCTCCCTCCCCCCATTAGCAGGGTCTAGATAGGGAACATGTCTTCAGCAGAAGACACTAAAGGGTGAAACACACCTGTATGTCTTTTTTAACAGGTTTAGGCTTGTTATCCACAATTTTTTTTCTGAATTCAAGCAGCACTTCTTTGCAGTCTTCCAAATGAACTTCTGGTTCCCAGGTATCATCATCAGAGGTATATCCTTTCCACCGCACTTTGTAGAGAATTTTACCCTGTAAAAAAAAAAAAAAACAAAACCAAAACCACTCAAGTTTTAATACAACACAGCACAGTATTGCATCATCTACTCAATTTTTTTGGGATCTCAGGAGATATATAATTTTTTGTATAGAGAAATAAATATCATTGGAGTTCAGCCCCATGTTGACATACAATTTCCCAGAATTATTTTCATCTGCAACACATATTGAACTAAGTAGGTTGTAAAATGTTTCAGTAGTTGGAGTGGTTTTATGCAAAATATTTGTAATATCTAGAATTTGCTCAGAACCACAGCTACAACATAGAGATCAAATTCACTGTCATCTTACTGAAATCAATTTTCTGACAGTTATGAAACTTTTTTTTAAGTCCTAGTATTTCTTCTATAAAAATTTCAAGTTTGAATTGCTTCTCTTTGCTGAAGAAGTTGACACAAAACCTCAAGATTTATAATGCATTAACACCATTCGCCTAGAACAACCCCACAAATCCCCCACTGAGATCAAGTTAAACCTAAACAAAACCTGAGTGTGTGTATCTTAGTGGAGTTAGCTACAAAAATTTCGGTAAAAGATCACTAGAAAGTCCTAGACCAATTGTTTCAACAGTATTTAACTTCACTGTAGGATGAAATTGCATCTTTTAGTCTTTATCTTGTTTTCTCACTAGATTAGGATATTTTTTACCATTAAGAAGAAAAAAAAAAAAAAAGGATTCCACCAAATTATCTCTTGCCTTTCTCCTAAGTAAATTAAGTAGTCTGAATCCTTATGCTTCTCACGATGGGACTCCTTTTCTTGCTGAGAGGCCAGGCTTATTAGCCCGGCCTCAGCATGTTGCTGATAATGCCAGACATGTGGCATCTCAGGGTCTCCAGCACCAAGCCCAAGTGAGCAGCAGAGACACGTCTGATAAAACCATTATGGTCATCTTTATTGACCAAACCTCTTTACGTAGACGCATGACAAAAGCTTGCACCACACTTAAGAAAACCCCTTGTCCATATAAAAAAAAAAAGCTAATAATGGATTTGAGGCAACATAGCCATTCCTGAACTTGTTTTCTAAAAAAAAAAAAAAACCAAACAAAACCCAACAAAACAATCCAACCACCAACCTCCCCAAAAGTAGTAGCAAATGTACTATGAAAAGCACCTTTGGAGAAGAAAAATAGCAGTATCTCTTTCTATAAAAAAATAGATTGATAACACTGAAAGATCCTACACTGCTACCCAAGCCCGGAGAAGGAAAGCTTTGGAAGAACTGTCATTTGACACTTACTATTCAATCTATTTATATCCATAAATTTATTTTTTTGCCTGAGCACCATTAACCTTTGACCAAGTGTATATATATGCCATTGAACTTTAGCAATCAACTCTACTTGCAATCTTTTGTATTTTGCTTCACAGACACACAATCATGTATCTGATTATAGGCTATTTATAATACTTCTCCTCTTACAATTTAGCTTAATCGTACACTATAGATTTAGGAACTAGTTCTCAAAATGATGTTCACTTGTCTGTCTGTCTTCTAATGGATGTACCCATGAAATAAATGACCAGTAATGTATTACAGTCACAGAATAACTTTGGTTATAAGGGATCTCAATGCCCTGCTCAAAGCAGGGCCAAACAGATCAGAAACCTGTCCCATCAAGTGTATCTGTTCATTTCCCTGTGTTCCAGCTTGTGTCCACTGTCTCTCTCATCCTTTCACTGTGCACCTCTGAGAAGGATCTGACTCTGTCCTCTCTCCACCCTCCCCATTCAGTAGATACAGACACCGCTACGGTGACCCCTGATTCTTCTCTTCCTTTGGCAGAGCAAACCCAGCCCGCCCAGCCTCCTGTGCTCCAACTACCTGAATTGTTTTCATAACCCTCCACTCCACACGTCCATGTCTCTTCTGTCCTGGGGAGCTCAGAACTTGACACAATACTCCAGGAGGATCTCAGCAGTGCCAAGAAGAGAGGATGAAGCATCTCCCTCGATCTGCTGGCCACGCTCTCAGATGTGTGTCTTCTTTGCTGCAAGAACTGCTGACCTGTGTTCACGTCTGTGGGGACTCCCCGCAGCTCTGCTCCCTAGCCAGCAGGCTCTCACCTGTGTCTGCTGGTACAGGACTCTGCCACTTCAGAGGCAGGACTTCAGTTTCCTGTAAATTCACTGTTACACCCTTGTAACTCAGGTACAAAATGAGTTAGAAGACCTTTTGTAATTGAGAAAGCTGCATAAAATAGTCTAATGCAAACATAAGGGTATTTGTCTGTTAAACTGCTCTACATCCAGTACATGGAGAGCAATACAAAAATGTAGCTTAAATGAAGACAGGAGACTGATCATCATGCTAAAAATATGTACACAGCCTATACAGACAGTGTACACATACGCACACTTGCCTGTCAACATTATTTTACTCAACATTGTTATTTCTTTCCTCTGTATCACTTACAAAAGACAGAGCACTTTCAAGCATTTTTACACTGCTGCAGCTTCTACAAGAAGCAGTTATGGGCTAGAACCAACTCCTATGGAAAGGAGCATCGCTATGTCATTAAAGGGCAGCAAAGTTTACCCATTTCCACTGAGGAACGTCTGATGGAGCGTAACATCAGCAGTATGCAAGGCTTTCTAGACATACTGATAAGAAACACTTCCAACCTTTTATCACTTGTGTCCTACTTAAGAGAACATTAATGTTTCATTTATCAGCAGGTCTCACACGTCAGCTCAGTCCCATCCCAGGAGCTGTCTCTCATCCTACCACTGCTACCAGCTCCAGCAACACCGGGACTGTGAACGACAAGAGCTTCTCCAGCTCTCCCCCTTCTGCCGCTGTGACACAGGAACACACAGACTGGAGTTATGCCACACTAGACAGTGGCCGATGCGGTGTATCTGCCTGGACTTTGTATCAGACTTGGGAATCTGCAAGCTGGGACCCACTAGTCTAAAGCAGACTGCATAAAATACACTCCACTGACTGAACACACAGCTTTTTCCAGCCATTTCAGCAGCTAGGTCTGGGTGCCAGTGTATTTCTGAAGCACAGGAGCGCAGCCCCCACTGAAGAGCAACAGAAAGGTGAGCTGATGCAACTGGAACCCACGCTACAAAACTACAACCAACACGTACTGGGTATGGCACACAAAGAAAGTAAAGCTAATTACACTGACCCAGCCTGGAAACATCAAGTGCATACAACGAAGAACCTGCTGCAAAACTGCTTGGACTGCTTGGAGGAGGAGGAGGATAGAAAGAGGAGATGTAACACACCTTTTTACCAGCACGTGCCAATGACATTTTTAAGAGCCAGTACTTGGTGTATTCTGCTACTCTTCAGAAGTGTGTGGAACGGTATGACTCCCTGCCTGCTCCCACAGGCATANATTATAATATAATATAATTATAATTGCTAATTATTTTTTGTATTTTTAAGGTTTAGGAAATCTTTTAAGAACTTCAGTCAGTCTACACTGCTTTCCAAAAGAAGTATTTCTGTATAAGTGAAGCAGAGACCACTGCTGCTAGTTATTTTAATAGAAGAAATCTCTCTTATTTTAAGAGGTATTCACGTGTTTTATAANTTTGTATCAGACTTGGGAATCTGCAAGCTGGGACCCACTAGTCTAAAGCAGACTGCATAAAATACACTCCACTGACTGAACACACAGCTTTTTCCAGCCATTTCAGCAGCTAGGTCTGGGTGCCAGTGTATTTCTGAAGCACAGGAGCGCAGCCCCCACTGAAGAGCAACAGAAAGGTGAGCTGATGCAACTGGAACCCACGCTACAAAACTACAACCAACACGTACTGGGTACGGCACACAAAGAAAGTAAAGCTAATTACACTGACCCAGCCTGGAAACATCAAGTGCATACAACGAAGAACCTGCTGCAAAACTGCTTGGACTGCTTGGAGGAGGAGGAGGATAGAAAGAGGAGATGTAACACACCTTTTTACCAGCACGTGCCAATGACATTTTTAAGAGCCAGTACTTGGTGTATTCTGCTACTCTTCAGAAGTGTGTGGAACGGTATGACTCCCTGCCTGCTCCCACAGGCATAATTTTAGGTTACACTACCAGGAGAAAAAAATGAAGGAAAAAAAAAAAGAGTCCTTTTGCTTTCAGCCTGATTGATTATTCTGGCTAACTTGATAGGGTATTTACAGCTTGGCCTGTATTACCTCGAAAGTACAACATTCGTAAGCCATCAAGGCATTTCAGCCAAGATGCAACCTAATCATGACAGCATCACAAATATCTCAGAAATTCTTGATCTGAAGGTTCTCCAATTTACGGGTTTCAAAATCCAGATGTTTTACACTAAACAGACAGAAATCTGTATTATCACATACCTGACTGAAGGCCGAAATAAGAACCATGAATTAGTAAACATAAACAATTTTCAGACACAAAATGTTTTGTTTTTTTAAACTAATTATTAATTATAATTAATTATANAACAAATAAAAGATACCCCAAGGTTTAGTCTCTTCAGCCGAAGCTGCAAGGCACAGAAAGCCTCCTTGCAAAATCGCGCCCAACGTGTTTTAAGTTACAATTATAACGGAACTACTGGTTTTGCACAGGGGTTGCAGGAAGATCTCCCTGCCTGGGCAGCCGGGGCTGCCGGCCCTCACGGAAATCCCGGGCAGGGGATCCGGGCCCCGCCGAGGAACTCGACCCCCGGGCAGCC